>OZ038510.1:13738665-13998665 GCA_964036315.1 Acanthosepion esculentum
CTTAGAAGTATCTGTCTATATTTCTGAGATGAGGTATTATGTACACTATTCACATTATTCCACGTGCCATGTCTAATGGATGTCAGTTAAGTTATCTCCTGTTAATTCACTTCTCCAAGTTCTCCACTGCCGTAACCAGGTATTGAACTTGTTATGGGTCCTTACCCATAACTACAGAATGAACTCTTCCTATCATTATGTATACTACGCCTCTCAAGAGAGAGTGAGAGAGACGAATCGAGTCGTGATCAGTCTCTGACTGTGTGCGACTTCTGTCGAACTCTTTGCTTTGGCAGAGAGGAACCCGGACGAGGCTTTGCCGAAGGGCAAAGTTTCGTCCGGTGGGGTAGACAGTACCTGAACCCGTTTATACGGGTTCTAAATGGGCATATTTTTGGCCGAGCCTACGGGCTCGGTGAACCCACATTAAGCCGGCCTTGTGCCACATGCGACCCACGTGGGAGGGTTGTTAAATATCGAGACGGAATCGAGTCGAGCCAATAGTAGTTCACACCAAACCAGACTGACAGTCATACTAACACCTTCCACATCTTGTATTATTATTCCGTGTAATATATCTTCGTTATTTCTACTCTTGTCTTCGTGTTGTTCTTCCTTAGTCCTAACCTGGACTATAACAGAACTCACAACTCTTTGGGGTCGGTCACTGGATCTAACCAACGCCTTTATCCACTGTGGACGGGTCTTACTAACATCTGTTTTGATTTATCTTTGTGTTACATTTTTGTTTGTTTTCTGGGTTATTTTTCCCTCCCTATCATTTCATAAATTATGAAATTTTTATATATTTTTGTTAAAAGGGGGGGGGGCATTTTGGACCCTCATCAGATTTTTACCTCATGGGGTGTTTTTTGTAGGTTTCCCTGTGGATATGCGGTATTTTAGTCTATGCAGGATCGAGAGGTGACGGATAAGTTCTTTTCGTGAATGAACCAATTGTAATGAATGAATGGGTCTCGAATCTGATTAACTAGGATAGTTAATGAAGACCAGCCCCCCCCCCCCCCCGCCTCTCCACCTCCCGGTCTTGTGCCACAATTCTGTATGTTACGGAATAAATATCTATACTTCTATTCTTACTTCTTAGGCTTTCTGTCCCTACTTGCTGCCTGCATGTCGTCCAGACTTAAATAACCTTTCCCGTATACTACGGTTATAATACTACGGGAGGTTTTGACATCGGACTTGACCAGCAGATACGCAACGCCAGCACCGGACACTGGATCTGACCAACAACGTCACAACGCCAGCACCATATCGTAACCCCAGTTTCCCGTTCCTGTTCGGCCCTGACCAGCCACCGTCGCCGATAACGTTCCTGCTCGACACTGACCAGCTGCCCGTCGCCGATAACGTTCCTGCCCGACACTGACCAGCCACCGTCGCCGATAACGTTCCTGCTCGACACTGACCAGCCACCGTCGCTGATAACGTTCCTGCTCGACACTGACTAGCCACCGTCGCCTATAACGTTCCTGCTCGACACTGTCCAGCTGCCCGTCGCCGATAACGTTCCTGTCCGGCACAGACCAGACCAACCACACCTCAACTTCCCGTCGATATGCCCGAAACGCCCGCACATCAACGTCCCGTCGTCGACACGACCAGTCCAACCATCGACACGACCAGAACAACCACACCTCAATTTCCTGTCATTAACACGTCCAATCCGACCACGCTTCAATTAACTAACCCTAACCCAAACACTCACGTCTGCGTTGTAAATAAATTTTGTATTAATCTTAAATAACCTCATTCTGTTGCCCGTTTGCTTTTATTTGCCAGATTTCACGTCCTTAATTTAAAAATATTAGTGGGCCTCTTGTGATCTCATATTGATTTGAGCCTCTCGAAACCATTTCATATCACCCCGCCCCCCAACTTCCGGGATGTCCACTAAAGTTCGTTTTGAATACTGGAAAAATGTTATTAATTTCTAAGCTAATGTATAAGACGCAGACTTTTCGACACTGGACGAAAAAAAAAAAACTGCGTCTTATACACACAGGATTACAGTAATTTCATTTTCATGCAGCGGAGGAAGAATTAAACAATTTCTATAATAATGTTCTATAATGTTTTATAACTGCTGATCAAAATCTTTAGTACCGATGCTAATATCGAGAATATTTTAGTAAGTCTTGAAACAGGAAATACACTTACTCGTCATCTGGGTAGAATGGAAAAGTTCACCAATTAAAAACAATCAAATTTACGTTTATCTATTAGCATTGATTATTGATTTGGTTTTCGCTTATTAGGTTAATAAGTGGAAACTATGGCAACAATGCAATTTGATGTCTCGGAATCAATAGCAACCGAATTATATTTAAAGGTTAAATAAGATAATTCACGCGTTTATCGGCTTTCACGCCCCTTCATCATAACCATTGCAACTGTAACCATCTACCTTGAGTGGATCTCAAGTCTTGTATTGGATGAAATTTAGTAATATATATATATATGTATATATACCTATCTATCTATCTATATCTATATCTATATATATATATATATATATATATATATATATATATATGATGACGATTGGAAAAAAATTGTTAGATTTTGCCGACGCGTTTCGTCTTCCGACTTTTTCAAGGCAAAAATGAAATCGAAATATCTCTGTTGTTATAGTTACATTAAAAATCCAAATTCAAAAAGATAGACGCTTCTGTCCAAGCCTTTTTTTTTTTTTGGTTAATGAAAATTACCTTTATAGTAAGAGATTTTTTATATTACTATAAAGGTAATTTACATTAACCGAAAAAAAAAAAGGCTTGGACAGAAGCGTCTATCTTTTTGAATTTGGATTTTTAATGTAACGATAACAAGAGAGATATTTCGATTTCATTTTTGCCTTGAAAAAGTCGGAAGACGAAACGCGTCGGCAAAATCTAAGATTTTTCTAATTGTCATTTTATACCAATCTGTCTTTTCCACAGAATTGATCTGGGAATTTAACTATATATATATATATATATATATATATATATATATATTGTCCTGGGTTTGACGATAAACTACATCCGGCACAAGGTCTCTGATCGGGAGATTGGAGGTTTTCAGGAGCGTGGAACCACCTTTGAATTGCTGTTGTTCCCAGATTCCCCCTGACCCGGGGTGGTAGTACCTACTAGGTTTCCAGCTATGGGCAAATAGTTACCCCACCACGCCACCAAAAGAAATCAACAATACATTTTTATAGTAAAACTGTCAGCAATACATTTTTGTAGTGAAATTACTAGCGATACATTTTATGATCTATAAACTATACAGTGGGTCCCCCGTATTCGCGGGGGTTAGGGACCAGAACCGACCGCGAATAGTTAGAATCCGCGAATACTTGTAAAATCCCCTGAAAGTGCTTATAAGTACCTATTTTGACTGTTAAAACTCCATATGCCTTAAACTTTCATCCTAAATCTTTTAGAAACATTTCAGATCCTTTTAAAAACATTTTTGAAAAATAGTATTGATGACCATACACTTAACGTAAATTTTCTTTCATGCGTACAATAACCGTTTTTTATTACGCATAGATCGATACAACCATTGAAAATACTGTATAAAATATGCGTAACAAGACATAAAATATAAAGTTTAAAACATTTTCTAAAAATAGAACTGTGATGATGCCCCCAGACTTAACATAAGCCACTTTTAAGACCACAACCGCAGCCCCTAACTTAAGAACAAAGCCCAAGCACTACGCATGTTTTTGCGTTTTTTTTTTTACAATGAAGATGGACAATTCTGTCAATTTTTACCATAAAAAACGGACTGTTACATGTTTTAAGTCACTAAAATAACAGGGAAATAATACAAGAATATTTTAAATATGTTCTATCGAAAAAATACGCGAATCGAGGGAGTTCTTAGCGAAAGATTTGAACTGAACATATGTTCTTCAGAAAAACACGAACATCTTTTCTAAAGAATGTGCGAATGAGTGAAGCCATAAATGCTTAAACGTGAATAGGCGTATATTTAAAATAATATACATTTTACCCTGAAAGTATAAAATTATGTAAAAATATTTAGATTTCGTCATTAAATAACCAATAGAGGCTGATAAATCAGCAACAATCTTTCCGGTTTTTACAGGATAAATAAAAATGAAAAAAGAAGAAAAAAGTTTTAAAAAATTAAAATATGCAAAAATAGGTTTCATTTTTATTTTCAGTGTGATTTTTAAAAACTACCTGTAAGCAGAAGTTGGTTTCATTTTTCTCTCCCCAAAATCTATCATACATATCTATAAGTCTACCATTCGTCCATGCTTAGAATATTGCTGCCACATATGGTCCGGTGCCCCTGCTATTTACCTTGAGCTCCTTGATAAAACCCAAAGAAGAATCAGCAATATTATTGGTCCTGATCTGGTGGCTCGGCTTCTGTCACTTTCTCAATTTTGCCTTTTCTATTATAATAATTTTCTGTTACAGAAATTGTTCCGATGAGTTCCCCACTATAATAGGGAGGGGAATTAAATTGTTGTTTTATCACCCCTCCCGTCAGAGACAATGAATTGTAAATATTGGGACTAGTTAGGACTTCATGGAGATTCTGAGCTATTATGGTGGATGAAGTAATAATGGTAAGTAAAAATGAGTTGTTTTGGTGTTAAGAATATTGTTGGATGTTTGGGTCAGTGTTTGTGGCTAGATAAGTTTAACGTTAAGACAGAAGAAGACCGTTTCCTTACTTTTACCCCATTCTCCGTTTTTGGCCTTGTATCACATTTTGTAAGTATTACAAATAAATAATGCTCTCCATTATAATAGCTAGACTTCATGAATTTAAGTGCAGTACTAGACTGGCGTAAAGGTCTCATCAACTTACAGCTAAGCTGGCTAGATGTAACCGTAAGTTCTATGCAAATAGTTTCATTTCTTGCTTGTGGAACTCTCTTCTGCCTCCATGCTTTCCAGCCAACTTTAATCTTCAAAAAAATTCAATCACTATCGCCTGTCCTCTTGATTACTCTTTTATCTTCCCGCTCATTATTAATGTTTCTGTTCCTAATTCTTCCACACCCAGTAACCCCTTGTATTTTAGTGGCTTTACTCCCTTGCAGAAATTTAACTGCAATGTCAATCGCTATCTACTGTCCTCCTGATTACTCTTTTATCTTCCCGCTCATTATTAATGTTTCTGTTCCTAATTCTTCCACACCCAGTAACCCCTTGTATTTTAGTGGCTTTACTCCCTTGTAGAAATTTAACTGCAATGTCAATCGCTATCTACTGTCCTCCTGATTACTCTTTTCTCTTCCCGCTCATTATTAATGTTTCTGTTCCTAATTCTTCCACACCCAGTAACCCCTTGTATTTTAGTGGCTTTACTCCCTTGCAGAAATTTAACTGCAATGTCAATCGCTATCTACTGTCCTCCTGATTACTCTTTTCTCTTCCCGCTCATTATTAATGTTTCTGTTCCTAATTCTTCCACACCCAGTAACCCCTTGTATTTTAGTGGCTTTACTCCCTTGCAGAAATTTAACTGCAATGTCAATCGCTATCTACTGTCCTCCTGATTACTCTTTTCTCTTCCCGCTCATTATTAATGTTTCTGTCCCTAATTCTTCCACACCCAGTAACCCCTTGTATTTTAGTGGCTTTACTCCCTTGCAGAAATTTAACTGCAATGTCAATCGCTATCTACTGTCCTCCTGATTACTCTTTTATCTTCCCGCTCATTATTAATGTTTCTGTTCCTAATTCTTCCACACCCAGTAACCCCTTGTATTTTAGTGGCTTTACTCCCTTGCAGAAATTTAACTGCAATGTCAATCGCTATCTACTGTCCTCCTGATTACTCTTTTCTCTTCCCGCTCATTATTAATGTTTCTGTTCCTAATTCTTCCACACCCAGTAACCCCTTGTATTTTAGTGGCTTTACTCCCTTGCAGAAATTTAACTGCAATGTCAATCGCTATCTACTGTCCTCCTGATTACTCTTTTCTCTTCCCGCTCATTATTAATGTTTCTGTCCCTAATTCTTCCACACCCTGTAAGCCCTTGTATTTTAGTGGCTTTACTCCCTTGCAGAAATTTAACTGCAATGTCAATCGCTATCTACTGTCCTCCTGATTACTCTTTTCTCTTCCCGCTCATTATTAATGTTTCTGTTCCTAATTCTTCCACACCCAGTAACCCCTTGTATTTTAGTGGCTTTACTCCCTTGCAGAAATTTAACTGCAATGTCAATCGCTATCTACTGTCCTCCTGATTACTCTTTTCTCTTCCCGCTCATTATTAATGTTTCTGTTCCTAATTCTTCCACACCCAGTAACCCCTTGTATTTTAGTGGCTTTACTCCCTTGCAGAAATTTAACTGCAATGTCAATCGCTATCTACTGTCCTCCTGATTACTCTTTTCTCTTCCCGCTCATTATTAATGTTTCTGTTCCTAATTCTTCCACACCCAGTAACCCCTTGTATTTTAGTGGCTTTACTCCCTTGCAGAAATTTAACTGCAATGTCAATCGCTATCTACTGTCCTCCTGATTACTCTTTTATCTTCCCGCTCATTATTAATGTTTCTGTTCCTAATTCTTCCACACCCAGTAACCCCTTGTATTTTAGTGGCTTTACTCCCTTGCAGAAATTTAACTGCAATGTCAATCGCTATCTACTGTCCTCCTGATTACTCTTTTCTCTTCCCGCTCATTATTAATGTTTCTGTCCCTAATTCTTCCACACCCTGTAAGCCCTTGTATTTTAGTGGCTTTACTCCCTTGCAAAAATTTAACTGCAATGTCAATCGCTATCTACTGTCCTCCTGATTACTCTTTTCTCTTCCCGCTCATTATTAATGTTTCTGTCCCTAATTCTTCCACACCCTGTAAGCCCTTGTATTTTAGTGGCTTTACTCCCTTGAAAAAATTTAACTGCAATGTCAATCGCTATCTACTGTCCTCCTGATTACTCTTTTCTCTTCCCGCTCATTATTAATGTTTCTGTTCCTAATTCTTCCACACCCAGTAACCCCTTGTATTTTAGTGGCTTTACTCCCTTGCAGAAATTTAAATGCAATCTCAATCGCTATCTACTGTCCTCCTGATTACTCTTTTCTCTTCCCGCTCATTATTAATGTTTCTGTCCCTAATTCTTCCACACCCTGTAAGCCCTTGTATTTTAGTGGCTTTACTCCCTTGCAGAAATTTAACTGCAATGTCAATCGCTATCTACTGTCCTCCTGATTACTCTTTTCTCTTCCCGCTCATTATTAATGTTTCTGTTCCTAATTCTTCCACACCCAGTAACCCCTTGTATTTTAGTGGCTTTACTCCCTTGCAGAAATTTAACTGCAATGTCAATCGCTATCTACTGTCCTCCTGATTACTCTTTTCTCTTCCCGCTCATTATTAATGTTTCTGTTCCTAATTCTTCCACACCCAGTAACCCCTTGTATTTTAGTGGCTTTACTCCCTTGCAGAAATTTAACTGCAATGTCAATCGCTATCTACTGTCCTCCTGATTACTCTTTTCTCTTCCCGCTCATTATTAATGTTTCTGTCCCTAATTCTTCCACACCCTGTAAGCCCTTGTATTTTAGTGGCTTTACTCCCTTGCAGAAATTTAACTGCAATGTCAATCGCTATCTACTGTCCTCCTGATTACTCTTTTCTCTTCCCGCTCATTATTAATGTTTCTGTTCCTAATTCTTCCACACCCAGTAACCCCTTGTATTTTAGTGGCTTTACTCCCTTGCAGAAATTTAACTGCAATGTCAATCGCTATCTACTGTCCTCCTGATTACTCTTTTCTCTTCCCGCTCATTATTAATGTTTCTGTCCCTAATTCTTCCACACCCTGTATGCCCTTGTATTTTAGGTGGCTTTCCTCCCTTGCAAAAATTTAAATGCAATCTCAATCGCTATCTACTGTCCTCCTGATTACTCTTTTCTCTTCCCGCTCATTATTAATGTTTCTGTCCCTAATTCTTCCACACCCTGTAATCCCTTGTATTTTAGTGGCTTTCCTCCCTTGCAAAAATTTAAATGCAATGTCAATCGCTATCTACTGTCCTCCTGATTACTCTTTTCTCTTCCCGCTCATTATTAATGTTTCTGTCCCTAATTCTTCCACACCCTGTAATCCCTTGTATTTTAGTGGCTTTACTGCCTTGCAAAAATTTAAATGCAATGTCAATCGCTATCTACTGTCCTCCTGATTACTCTTTTCTCTTCCCGCTCATTATTAATGTTTCTGTCCCTAATTCTTCCACACCCTGTAATCCCTTGTATTTTAGTGGCTTTCCTCCCTTGCAAAAATTTAAATGCAATGTCAATCGCTATCTACTGTCCTCCTGATTACTCTTTTCTCTTCCCGCTCATTATTAATGTTTCTGTCCCTAATTCTTCCACACCCTGTAATCCCTTGTATTTTAGTGGCTTTCCTCCCTTGCAAAAATTTAAATGCAATGTCAATCGCTATCTACTGTCCTCCTGATTACTCTTTTCTCTTCCCGCTCATTATTAATGTTTCTGTCCCTAATTCTTCCACACCCTGTAATCCCTTGTATTTTAGTGGCTTTCCTCCCTTGCAAAAATTTAAATGCAATGTCAATCGCTATCTACTGTCCTCCTGATTACTCTTTTCTCTTCCCGCTCATTATTAATGTTTCTGTCCCTAATTCTTCCACACCCTGTAATCCCTTGTATTTTAGTGGCTTTCCTCCCTTGCAAAAATTTAAATGCAATGTCAATCGCTATCTACTGTCCTCCTGATTACTCTTTTCTCTTCCCGCTCATTATTAATGTTTCTGTCCCTAATTCTTCCACACCCTGTAATCCCTTGTATTTTAGTGGCTTTACTGCCTTGCAAAAATTTAAATGCAATGTCAATCGCTATCTACTGTCCTCCTGATTACTCTTTTCTCTTCCCGCTCATTATTAATGTTTCTGTCCCTAATTCTTCCACACCCTGTAATCCCTTGTATTTTAGTGGCTTTACTGCATTGCATGCGGTGATAACAATTTAAAAAATATCCGACTCCACTTCTCACATTCCAAGCAATGAATAAGAAAGTTACTGTAATCTTTGCTTATGTTCCTTTTTTTCTTTCCTTATTTAAATCATTTCGCACCAAGCAAGGCAATAAAGCCACTATGGCACAAGGGGTTACTGAGTGGGAAATAATAATAATAAGAAAAAAAAAAGAAAAACATTTTTAAGGAGAGAGAACAATAAAAGAAGAGGAATCAAGAAGACAGAAGATAACGATTGAAATTGTATTTCATCATTTTATCCCAAGCAAGGCAATAAATCTACTAAGACACAAAGGGTCACTGAGTGTGAAAGAATAAGAAAAAGAAAAACATTATTAAGGAGAGAGAACAATAAAAGAAGAGGAATTAAGGAGACAGAAGATAACGATTGAAATTGTATTTCATCATTTCATCCCAAGCAAGGCAATAAATCTACTAAGACACAAAGGGTCACTGAGTGTGAAAGAATAAGAAAAAGAAAAACATTATTAAGGAGAGAGAACAATAAAAGAAGAGGAATTAAGGAGACAGAAGATAACGATTGAAATTGTATTTCATCATTTCATCCCAAGCAAGGCAATAAATCTACTAAGACACAAAGGGTCACTGAGTGTGAAAGAATAAGAAAAAGAAAAACATTATTAAGGAGAGAGAACAATAAAAGAAGAGGAATTAAGGAGACAGAAGATAACGATTGAAATTGTATTTCATCATTTCATCCCAAGCAAGGCAATAAATCTACTAAGACACAAAGGGTCACTGAGTGTGAAAGAATAAGAAAAAGAAAAACATTATTAAGGAGAGAGAACAATAAAAGAAGAGGAATTAAGGAGACAGAAGATAACGATTGAAATTGTATTTCATCATTTCATCCCAAGCAAGGCAATAAATCTACTAAGACACAAAGGGTCACTGAGTGTGAAAGAATAAGAAAAAGAAAAACATTATTAAGGAGAGAGAACAATAAAAGAAGAGGAATTAAGGAGACAGAAGATAACGATTGAAATTGTATTTCATCATTTCATCCCAAGCAAGGCAATAAATCTACTAAGACACAAAGGGTCACTGAGTGTGAAAGAATAAGAAAAAGAAAAACATTATTAAGGAGAGAGAACAATAAAAGAAGAGGAATTAAGGAGACAGAAGATAACGATTGAAATTGTATTTCATCATTTCATCCCAAGCAAGGCAATAAATCTACTAAGACACAAAGGGTCACTGAGTGTGAAAGAATAAGAAAAAGAAAAACATTATTAAGGAGAGAGAACAATAAAAGAAGAGGAATTAAGAAGACAGAAGATAACTAATGACATTGCATTTGACTACCACACTTATTACAAACAGTATTTGCCGTCATGTATAATTCGTATACATACTATGACTAAAACTAGAAACTCTTTGTAGCTACTTTTAAAAAATCCTTTCATCCCAAGCAAGGCGGGAACACTACTAGTACTCAAAGGGTTACTGGCAGTGAAAGCGCGAGAGAAGACTGTGCATAGGGAGGATTGGCTGATCGGGATTCAAGCCGATGGGAAGATGGCGATTGACGTTGCATTTACCGTATATACTCGTGTATCATGCGACTTTTGAAGACCTAATTTTGAAGCTAATTTTAAGCGGTTCGCATCAGGCACAACATATAACATTAGCGTATGTACTGCTGGTCCTGGCTACGACGTTGATTAAACTATATATCCATTTACTGTAGTCAAATTAGCTTCAAAAGTAGATCTTCAAAGGTCGAATGATACGCGAGTATATACGGTAAATTTTTGAAGATTGTAGTTCTCAGGGAACCAAGAAAACGGAAGGGAGTACCACAGGCTGGAAGTGCGAGGAAGAAAACTGTTGGACTAGAAGTAGCGCGTTGCATGTAGCTATTTCAACAGTAAATGGGTGGGACCTACTTGGCAATCTAGTAGCACGCTTAAATTCATGTAGTCGGGGCATCAGGGAAAACAAGCTTGTCATAGCAGTTGCCATGGAAATATTTGTAAAAATGACAGAGGTAAGCTAAGTCACATCGGTGAGCAAGTGATTGAAGTTGAGATGCCAGGGCAGGATGGATTATATTGCAGATCCTTCTTTGGATTTTGTCAAGAATCTCGAGATGAACAGCAGGAGCACCAGACCAGATGTGGCCTCAGTATTCAATGTACGAACGAATACTAGATTTGTAAATGTGCAAGATGGACCCTGACGAGAAAAAAAATTCTGGCACGACGCAGCGACCGAACTTTCCTTGCAGTAGATGCTTGACAGAGTTATTCAGAAAGTTATTTGACTGATCATGAAAATCTGACTTCATCATCATCATCATCGTCATCATCATCACAAATTGATTCCGGCGAGAAAAATTTCCTGGCGCATTTCTATAACCTGAAAATAAAATAATATTTTTATTATAAAAAGTAAACAAAACAACAATTTTTATTACCAAATAACTCGCTTACAGAAACGTCTGATAATTATGCACCAACCCAATAAAAAAACTTAAACATAATGCCTTGTCAGGGGTTGCTGCCCAAAGAAGACAAGAAAATTATGAAAAGAAGAAATAGCCACGATATTCTACGTATGTGCACATACATACACGCACAGGCGCACACAAACACATACATACACACGCACAGTCAAAGAAGAAAAAATCAAGCTAACAACAATAAAAGGCGTATAAATAATTTTGTTTTAACTTAATATAAAATTAACGAAAATGAGAAAATCGACAAACAATTGCTGTTACCTCCTGAATGAACGATTGCCCGAAGGTTTGTCTACGAAACTCTGGAGTCGGGGTGTTGAATATAACATCAATCAGGTAAGTGATACATTTTAAATTTGTATTCATACTATATATATATATATATATATATATATATATATATATATATATAATATTATTATTATTTTAAAATATGTATTCATCGCGACACAGAAATTACCATGTTTCGGAACTAAAAACTAAACTTTAATTTAAAATTAAAGTTTTTGTTCCATTCTGAAGCGTTGTTGAATAACTTTCGTAAAAATGATTTACTTTTTAAAACTAAATAGTATTATATAGTTTAAGTTGGAGGAGGAAGGGATTACAAAATTTTAAAAGGGTGTTGCCTTTTTTGACGAATCAGGATACAAGTCTAATTTAAGATTGTAAAGTATAAATATAAGTTAAGGATTAGGTGTGAGTTTTTAATTTCTGCCTGTCGATACTGGCTTCCTTGTATGAGAACGTGTCATCCTGTCTGCTTTTTTAGGGGTATGCATAAGATACGCTAAAATACATTGGCATTTTTATTTACGTTTTTATAAAATACATTGCGGTTGTCTTAAAGGGGCTTTAAATATGATTAAGTCATATTTTATATATTTATATTTTTATTTATAAAGATCTAAAATACTATATTTATTATATTTATTAGTATACTAGATACGGTGTTGTTAAAATTAAAAATTAAAATTTAAGAATTTAATTACGCATTTTTTCTTTTTTTAAACTTTCTTATTTGTGGTCAAATAATAGATATATAATTATGATTTTTTTAAATAATTAATTATGTTTCAAAGTAAACATAATGCAGTGTCAACAAAAAACAGTTATTTCTTTTCTTTGATTTAATAAATCTTTATATTTTAGAAAATTAATAATATATAACTTTTCATGTAGGCACAAAGGACATGGGTCATTTAAAGATCTACAAGTTCTCCTTTTATTTTATTTTTAAATAATTCCCATTTTACTGCGGGTGTTTTATTTGTTTCTTTTAAATGCCAAAAATATTTGGATAGGGTTTGTTATGGTCCAAGGTTAGGACCAAGGAAGAACAACACGAACACAAGAGTAGAAATAACAAAGATATATTACACAGAATAATAATACAAGATGTGAAAGGTGTTAGTATGACTGTCAGTCTGGTTTGGTGTGAACTACTATTGGCTCGACTCGATTCCGTCTCGATATTTAACAACCCTTCCACGTGGGTCGCATGTGGCACAAGGCCGGCTTAATGTGGGCTTCCCGAGCCCGTAGGCTCGGCCAAAAATATGCCCATTTAGAACCCGTATAAACGGGTTCAGGTACTGTCTACCTCCCCGGACGAAACTTTGCCCTTAGGCAAAGCCTCGTCCGAGTTCCTCACTGCCAAAGCAGAGAGTTCGACAGAAGTCGCAAACAGTCAGAGACTGCTCATGACTCGATTCCGTCTCGTCCCTCTGTCTTGAGAGGCGCAGTATTCATAGTGTCAGGAAGAGTTCACTCTGTCGTTATAGGTAAGGTCCCATAACAGGGTTGTTTGGTTACGATACAATTTATTTTTTTAAGGAAGATAGATGTTGGCTCCACCTTAATTTAAAATTATTTTTAGTATTATCAATATAAAATTTTTTTTTCTCAATAGATGAGATAGTACATGGTAAACTATAGATTCTGTGAGACATTTATTATTCAAAGGATACTTTATAGAATTACTACAGTAACATCATTTTTCTTTACTATTATTTATACTTATTTCTAGATCACTATTTTTTTATTCTGGTTTAAGTATTTATTTAAAATTTTATTATTGTATTTTTTACAATTTTTTCTAAATTATCAGTACAGTTATAACTTAATTTTAGGGCATTTTTATTACAGATTTTGCTAAGCGGATTATTTCTTGGACACACACACACACACACACACACACACACACACACATATATATATATATATATATAAACTTCCTTTCTTAGATGTTCTCGTCGATTTTAGTAATAATACTTTTAAAACTTCTGTTTATAAAAAAACAACTAGTAAAGACTATTGCCATCTTAATTTCTCTAGTGAATGCCCTCTTAGATATAAAATAGGTGTTATTAAAAATTTCCTCACGAGAGCGCACGAGAACTCATCCTCTCGCACGCTTTACTTTAAAGAATTAAAAAATGTAAATCAAACGCTGATTAATAACGGATTTCCTAATCAATTGTTGGATTTCCACATTAGGCGTTTCTTGTCTGAGGTAGCTAATAGCAACGGCGAGAATAGAAACATAAACAATAATATTAATATTCTTTAGAAAAATCAGATGAACGAAAATTATAAACAGGATGAATGTAGAATTAATAACATTATAAAAAAATGCATAACACCAGTTGACAATAGCAAAAAAATTAGATTAATTATTTATTATAAAAAATTTGAAACCTCTAACCTTATAGTTAAAAATAATAATTCACCTCCTAGAACAAAATTAAATAGGGCAAATATTATTTACGAATTTAAGTGCCCATTAAGGAATTGTATTCCTGATCAATCAAAATTCGTAAATAATTATATTGGCCACACTACAACACGAAGACTCACTCTACACCTTTCTGACCATAGCTCAATTAGATCTCATTTAAATATTCATGGAGACCTACCGGACACATACTTGCTGACAACACAAATATTATAGCATCATCTACATGCAAAAAAAGGTTAAAAATAATGGAAGCCTTATTAATAAAAACAAACAAACCAACACTTAATAATATTAACTTTGAACATGAACATAATATCTTGACCGTGTTTTGAAACAAAAAAAATTAAAACATTTTATAAAACATATATACAACAAACTATTTCTAATTTTAACAGTTAAAATATAATCCTTGAAAATGGCTAAATGTATAGCCGAAAGCACTCGGATAAAAAGAAGATTCGGACAGTTTTTATATAATTTATCATCCGAAAAGAAAAAAATTATTAGACCGCATGAGAAATTGTATAAAAAACTAAATAAAAGCATCTTGTCTGTCGTTTTTAATGAAATGTGCATGAAAGAAGGATTGCTGCCTAAATACAGAAATATATATACACACACATATGTATATATACACACATATACATATATACACACTCATATATATATATATATATATATATATATATATATATATATATATATATATATATATATATATATATATAGTGTGTATCAAAAATGCCCAAACTTTTAGGGCCTTATTATGACAGATTTTGCTAAGCGGATTATTTCTTGGATACACACACACTCCAATAAGGAAACTATTTCGAAAGTTGATTTTTTAAAAGCAGGCAGGTCCTCATCATTTAAACCAGCGTTTCTCAACCTTTTCAAGCAACGGCACACCTAGGAGCAAATGAAAATATCACGACACACTTCGCAAAATTTTTAAAGGGTATACATTTAAATGTTATGAAATAAAACCATAGATTAAAAAAAACCGCACACACAAATATGAACTTAGTTTATTTCAATGTTTCTCTTCAACTATTTGTGCAGCTTATTTAGTGTGAAACCGTCGCCTGGTGTTTTTTCATGATTTCTTCAATGTTTGGTCGAATGTGCCATAAGCTGACGATCATTTCTTCAGTTGTGCGTAGTTTTTCTCGCTTTTTGTTTTTGATGTTACTTGAGGTTGAGAAGCCTAATTCATATAAATAAGTAGAAAGTTGCAATAAAACTGATAAAGCCCTTTTAGCTAATGTGGGATATTCGTTTTGTATGGAGTCATTAAAAAAATTAAAAAAATACTTAAAAAAATGAATATTAAAACAAAGTATTTAAAATAACAACATCGAAGCATAGAGAAAAGAACTATTTGAAATAAAATGTTTAATACTTAGTCAAACACACACATATATATATGAGAGAGAGAGAGAGAGAGACACACACACACACACACACACACACACACACACACACACACACACACACACACACACACACACACACACGATAACGGCTCGGACTGAGGAATCGGAGAGCAGAGTTCGAATTTCAGTCGAATCCATTACATTCACTTACGTGCTAATACCCTTGGGAGTGGTATTAATCCTCTTCACCCTCCAGCTATGGGTAAATTGCAGGACAGACTGTGTTCTATAGCCTTGGGTGGCAACTGGTCTAGGAGAAGGGTAATTCTGAATTTAAGACCTGCGGAGGGTCGTTTGGGGACCTTGTGACACACGGTACACCAGCTCTCTGCATTCGGCTCTTCAAAAACCTTCACCACTATAATCAAATTATATGTGCTGGTGTCTGATTGTCGGTTCCTAGTAACTGAGCTGCTTGACCCTCATACGCCGAATACGACGGGAGAGTCCAGCATAAATCTATATATATATATAGTTTTACTTGTTTGGAAAAAGCTTAGGTATTTTGGCTTGTCATTGAACAAACCAATGCCCAAGGAAAAAATAAAGAATAAAAAAAGAAAGAACCAAGAACATGAAATTGAGGCGAAAACAATCGTCCAGAATCCAAGCTCAGAGTCCAAAGAAAAAAAAAACCTCCAACACGAGTAAAGCAAAAGTAACTATGTAAAGTGCTCAATACACTAAGTAGAGCAAATCTAAGTATGAACCTAAAGAGCCAGGTAAACCTACCTAGGTTGCACTTAAACGGACCGTCAGGGCCAGATTGCTTTGACGATCCGTGTAGGTGAAACCTATGTAGGTTTACTTGGCTCTTCAGATTCATAGTTTATATATATATATATATATATATATATATATATATATATATATATATATATATATATATATATATAATTTTTTTCTCTCCATGTCGACAATACAGTTAAATTCCCAGATCAACTGTATTGTCGACATGGAAAAAAATCTCTCATGTATAAAGGAAATTTACATTAACCAGAAAAAGGCTTAGACAGAAGCGTCTATCTTTTTCAATTTGGATTTTTTAATGTAACTATAACAACAAAGACATTTCGATTTCATTTTTGCCTTGAAAAAGTCGGAAGACGAAACGGGTCGGTAAAATCTAAGACTTTTTTCCCCAATTGTCATTTTATACCAAGACTCCAACCAGTTTCAGAGCAGCTTAAAAGTGTATATATATATATATATATATATATATATATATATATATATATATATATATATATATATATATATATAGTTGTATATTTAGGCAGCAATCCTTCGTTTATGCATGCTTCATTAAAAACGACAGACAATGTACTACGGTTAAGCTTTTTATTTAAATTTTCTTGTGTTCGAACAAGAGCTTTCTTTTCTAGACAAAGGGTGTGTAAAAACTGTTTTATATTTCCGAGCGCTTTCGGCTATACCTTTAGCCATTATCAAGGATGATTCGATTTTTCAGCTTAATTGAGTGTGTGCGTTATGTGTATGCCTTAGTGTGTGCTTTCCCAACTATTACATGTCCCACGTAGAAAATACGATATTTACACAGGTCCGTAAACCGAAAATATACGTTCGCTACGTAGATGATATTTTCATTTTAGAAAATAACATTAAAGAAATAGATACACTTAAGACCACATTTGAGAAAAACTCCGTCCTTAACTTTACCTATGAACTTAGCCAAAAAAAAAAAAACTTCCATTCTTAGATGTCCTCGTTGAATACAGCAATAACACTTTCATTACATCTTTATACAAAAAACCCACCAGCAAAAAACTCCTGCCACCTTAACTTTAAAAGCGAATGTCCACTTAGGTACAAAATAGCTGTAATAAAAAACTTTCTAAAAAGAGTACACCAGAATTCATCATCTCGATTACAAAGAACTTAATAATGTTAAACAAACACTAATCAACAACGGCTTCCCTAACCACCTTATAGACCACCAAATTAAACTATTTATCCCCAAAGTAAGTAATAACGATAGTAAACACACAGCCAAAAATTATATACACATTTATTACAAAAACCAAATGCATATTAATTACAAACAAGACGAATCTTCACTAAGACATATTATAAAGAAATACACTACCCCAATTGACCCGAATAAAAAAATCAAATTAATTATCTATTATAAAAAATTTAAGACAGCTAACCTTATCCTCAAAATAACAATACACCAGCTAAGTCAAAATTACAAAGAACGAACATTAGCTATGAGTTCAAATGCCCCTTAAGGAACTGTGTTCCTGATCAAACCGGACTCATAAATAATTACATCGGTTACACAACTACATGCTTATCCAGACGTCTTACGTTACACCTATCCGACCACAGCTCCATTAGAACCCATTTAAACACACACACAAATTTACCAGACTCCATTAGAAACATACCAGTAGAAAACACAAATATATTAACTGCATCCACCTGTAAAAAAAGATTAAAAATAATGGAAGCTTTAATAATAAAAAAGAAAAAGACAACTCTTAACAATATTAACTACGAACAAAGCCACAACGTGCTAACCGTATTCGGAAATTAAAAACATCCCTACTACACACTAAACATACACATAATGCACACACTCAATTAAGCTGAAAAAATCGAATCATCCTTGATAATGGCTAAAGGTATAGCCGAAAGCGCTCGGAAACATAAAACATTTGGACAGTTTTTACACACTCTTTGTCCAGAAAAGAAAGGTCTTGTTCGAACACAAAAAAATTAAATAAAAAGCTTAACCGTAGTACCTTGTCTGTCGTTTTTAATGAAACATGCATATATATATATATATAGTTGGACAAAATAATTGAAACACTTGTTAAATTCAAAGAAAATTTATTTAATATGGAGTTGGTCCTCCTTTAGCCTCACATACAGCTTTAATACGTCTAGGAATGGAATCATACAGCTTCCTGGCTTCATCCAGAGGAATTTTCAGCCATTCTTCCATTAACACCTGCTCCAGCTCTTTAAGACACGACGGTGGAGGATAGCGCCTCCTAACTTGTCGCTCCAAAATGCACCACAAATGTTCAATAATATTGATATCTGGAGATTGGGGAGGCCACTCCATGTGTTCTAGCTCACTTTCATGCTCTTCATACCAATTCTTAACCACTCAAGCGGTATGTATTGGAGCATTATCGTCTTGGAAGATGCAGTCACCATCAGGGAATAAAGTCTGTGCCATTGGATGAACATGATCTCCCAAAGTGTTCAGGTAATCTTTGCTGTTGATTCTACCACGCGGTGCAACTATTGGACCGAGAAATTTCCATCATATAGAGGCGCAAACTATCACTGATCCACCTCCATGCTTCACTGTTGGAAGAAGGCAGTCAGGGTTGTAAGCTTCTTTGGGCTGCCTCCACACATAAACTTGCCCTGAAGTTGGGAAAAGAGAAAAACTGGACTTGTCTGAGAATATGACTTGCTTCCATTGGTCTGCAGACCAGGCATTGGGATCTCTGCACCACTTCAGAATGTTGCGAGTGGAGAGAAGAGGTTTCCTTATGGCGGCTCTTCCATGATATCCAACCTTATGGAGCTCACGACGAACAGTTTTAGTAGAAACTGGACTATTCAGATGATTATTCAACTCAGTAGTCACTTTAGCCACAGTAGTTTGATGATTTTTGCCACATTGCGTTTCAATGCACGTCAGTCCCTATCAGTAAATTTGCAAGTCCGGCCCGAATGGTTACGGTTGCTAGAGATTTTGCCCTGTTTCTCGAATTGCGTCAGTTCTTGACATGGTAGCTCTTGAAAAACCAAACAGTTCAGCAAACTTAGGGATCGAGGCTCCTGCCATGCGAGCTCAAACAATTTTCCCTTTTTCGAATTCGGCGAGGTCACGCATTTAGCTTAAATTTTACTAAATTCTAAAAATAAATAAGCCAAAGACAGTAAATTAGATAAATAAATGTATTTACAATATATATAACCTGCAATTTACGAAGTTTTAGTTAAAGTTTTTAATATAATAAATCTTTGAAATATAGGAGTGGAATTTGCAACTGTTCCAATTATTTTGTCCAACATTATATATATAATATATATATATATATATATATATATATATATATATATATATATATATATACACACACACATACACACACCACACACTTAAGCTGCTCTGAAACTGGTTGGAGTCTTCGTATTTTTTTTTTTCAATAAAGTACAGATTCGTAATTTTGCTCTTTACTTTTTGTAAAAAAGACCAAGTTATTTTCTTGAGGCCTCTCAAATTTCGAAGCCCGGCACATTTGTGCCGACTGTAACCACCTTTTGCCGCCACTGACTAAGACATATTCTGGTTATACAGTATTTAAAGTTCATCATTATAGAATTAAGGCTATGTCGTTGCTGAAAGAAAAAAAATAGTTCTTACATGATCAGAACGAATGCGAAGAGTCTGAAAGCGTTAAGCGGTACGCCAGACCAAAAGTTGGTGCGCGCGCTGTGGTTTAATGTAAGCTCGATGGCCTGCTTTCAATAGCAGGATAAATCTAATTTATAAAGTAAGGTAGTTTTATTATTTTGTGGCGAATGACAGACTAGTTGAATGGAATACAGATTTATCGCATGAAGTAGCAAAAGATATAAAATATTATCCAATTACAAGATTTTCGAAGAGGGGGAATGTAGTTCTTTGACAATAGAAGTTAATAAACAACTGGTTGTTGGGGGTGGGGTGGGGAATGAATCAGAGTCGAGTTAGCCTCTACAGAGTAAAGTTAAAAAAATGTATTAACTTGGCATTGGAGAAATAAGTCGTTATTGACGTCATAATTCGATTTACTGAAGTAGTCGTTAGAATATAGCAATTTGACTCCAAGATTTCTTGCATTAGAAATCAGGCAACGAAATACAGTCTTTAATTGGGTATTAAATTAGCTATCCTTATTTAATGAAGTCAGAAAGAACCCACCTTCCACTGACGCCGCTCATAATGTAATGGTTAACAAGAGTTCGATTCTCACCGGGTAATCCATAATTGTTGAAACAAGTTTATAATATATACTCAAAGTGTGGTAAAAATTCCCGGAATAATTCTGTAGATAAGACAAAATTGGTATAAAAATGACAATGGGGGGGGGGGGAGTCTTAGTTTTTGCCGACTCGTTTTGTCTTCCGACTTTATCAAGGAAAACCATAAAAACGAAATGTTTTTGAAAGAGGCTTATGTAGGAGCGACATTTTGAAATTTGGATTTCATGCATCTATAACAACAAAAATATTTTGCTTTCATTGTTTGCCTTGTTAAAGTCAGAAGACGAAACGCGTCGGCAAAAACTAAGACCCTCCACCAATTGTCATTCTCACACATTATAAAGTGCCTCTAAGCAAGAGATTAAGTTAGGACAAAAACGTCGCTAATTTAACCCATTAAGTGCCAAATCTTTTTAATACGCATTTTTGGCCCAGACAGGTGTCTTAGGAGTTTTATTCCTTATGTTTAATTTCAGTAGTTACCATTGTCGTGTTTATAGAAACTAGAACATCGAATATATACGTGTATGAAACATCAAAAAATAATATCGATTAGAAATAATAAAAAATACTTTTCAAAATAGTCATTTTTCTACTCGTGAAATGTAAAATTACGACAGAAAGTCTTACGGCTAATAATAAAAACTTTAAAGGCTAAGTGTTGTAAAATATACCTCTGCAACTGCAATGTATGTAAGCAATTCAATGTAAATTGAAGGAATAACATGTAGTGAATAATTTTAACAAATCCCCAAATGGGGCTCATGGCAGGTAATGGGTTAACAGTTTATTGCTAGTGTCTGGAATATGGTCCTCACTGGGTGTTTCCGCACGAGGTAACCTTGCAAAAGAAAATGTTAAAGTTTAACCACAGCATTTATTTTGTTTTTATAGACACTTTCGGTTTTATGGAGTTTATAAAGAGGGGGGGGGAGAGAAGAGTCCCGTAACAAAAAAAAACAACAAAACAAAAAAACTATTTAACAGTAAACTACTTAAGAACAGGTGTGACAAGACAAAATAGTCCTGCATTTCTTAAATGCAAATATGAAAGATTTTTTATTAAGTGTTATTTTTAAAGGATGCTCGTATTTGAGTAGACGTTCCGTTTATTAAAAACAGTAGGTTTATTTTCGTCGTCTACCGGCCTGAATATTCGAGAGAGAAGAGAGAGAGAGAGAGAGAAAAAAAAAAAAAAAAAAAAAAAAAACAGATCCTCCGGTAGGATTCGAACCAAAGTTCCCTAGGTGGAAACAGTCATTAGATCTGATGTGATTTAACCTCACGGCTGCAGAGTGCGTCCATTTTTTTTTCTTATAAAATTTCTCGAACAATCAGGCTGGTTGACGAAAATAAGTATACCTTTTAATAAATAGACAGAGCGCCTACTCAAATACGGGTATCCACTTAAAATAACATTTAAGTTATAAAAAATCTGTCGAATTAAGAAAAGTTTTCCCATATATATATATATATATATATAAGCTGGTATTAGTGAAACACTTAAATAATAAGCCAGTTGAGTCATTGAACTGTAAATAGAAGTTACAGGTTTCAAATTATATGAATTAATTAATTTCTCTTAGTATGCCGTGCTGGTCTTGATTCTTAAGGTACCGCCGAGTAACTAAAATTGAGAGCGTCTGGAAGGCGATAAACGACAAGAATAGAATTGTAAATATTATGTCGTTTCGATAAAGCCAAATCCTGATAGTGGCAATACAGCCAGTATTATAGATGTTGGTTAAATTAACTGCCAAATGACCACAGCCGGCATAGTAATTTACGCAGCAAGAATCTGGTACAGTACCATTGCCGAAGAATGGATGCCATTCGTTGTAGTGGCTTGTTCCACAGCAAGAGAAGCGACTGTGGATTTCGTTCCAAGCGTGAGCGACGGCTGGGTTTCCGTTGTAATGCTCTTCGGAATTCAACATGGCGGTTGCAATCGGTGGGTAGATGCCGTAACGCAGCGTAGCCAGGATAATCCCGATCAGCAGTTCGAAGACGAGGAGAAGAAACAGAAGCAGCTGAAACAAGCTCAGCAGGAGAAAGCTGCGACAAAAGACGCCGAGCAGGCCAAGAAAAGATAGGTTGATCAAAGCCAACCCAAAGAAAATCGTGACGCCTGCAGGCGAAAGCAGATGATAATTTAAAACGCTCGTATAGGAAGAAAAGTGATAGAAAGTATTGGCTCCGACCAGAAGCAGTACCAACGATAACACAAATAGAACAAGCGCTGTAAAATACATTATGCATTTTCCAGCTGACTCCATCTTGGATTTACAGTTGCTGTTGGTAATTCCACTGCTATTTATTTTCATATGAAGATATCGGACAAGACCAAAGTATTTAAGCGTGGGAGGATAAAGGAAGGTAACGTGGCTTAGTGAATCAGATTAGGTAGGTGTAGGATAGTCAGTGATGACCAACCTCTTCCTCACTTCTCCTTCGGCCTTGTGCCACAATTGTATTTTTAAATGCAATAATTAAATTGGCAGATATTTGTTTTGTTAAAAAAAAAAAGTGCTATATTTCCCCCCGCCATCTGGAATTAATTTATCCCTCCTCTACCACCGGCGATCGAACGAGCTTCTTGATTCTGCTTATTGGCAGAAACATCGGCCACTCTTATTATTTTGAGGGGTGGGTTTTTCATTTCTGTTTTATTTGTGTTATATTTTAGTTTGTTTTCTGGGTTCATTTCCATCCCCCCATCATTTCATGTACCATAAATTTTTTTTATATTTTTGGATTTTATGAACTTTTAAATTTTTATGTCATAGGAGTGTTTTGTAGGTCGCTTGCGAATATATGGTATTTTGGTGTATGTAGGATTGAGAGTTGATGGATAAGTTCTTGTGGTGAATGAGTAAATTGTAATGAATGAATGGGTCGTGGTTCGGATTAACTAGAACTAAGATAGCTAACGATGACCAGACCCACTCCACTCCGCCCTTCGAAAAGATGAAAAGATAGCTAAAGATGACCAACCTATCCCCCTCCCCCTTTTCGGCCATATGGCAAAATTTCTGTACCATCAGAAATAAATATATTGGCAGAATACAGCGGCCTCTCTGAATTCTTTTGAGGGTTTGACGGGTCCAACTAACATCAGTTATCCTTATTTTGTTTGTTTTGATATTTTAGTTTGTTTTTGGGTTCACCCCCCCCCGCTCATTGTATATCATCCATAGATTTTTATGTATAGAATTTTATACTCATTAAATTTTTCTATGTCATGATGGGGTGTTTTTGTAGGTTCCCTGAGAGTATGCGGTATTGTGGTTTATGGAGGATTGAATGATGATGGATAAGTTCTTTTGATGGACGTGTAAATTGTAATGAGTGAATGGGTCGTGAATCTGATTAGCTATGTATAAGATAGTAAGTGACGACCATTCCCCCCATTTTCAGACTTGTACCAAAATTGTATTTCATACAATAAACCTAGACTACAGCGGCCGCTCTTATCTTTGCTGGTTGAACGGGCCAGAAAAACACAGTGTTTACTTTTCTTTGAACGTTCTGTTTTCTTTTCTTTTATTTATTGGGTTCATCCCCCCTCTCTTCATTTCATTTTTTCCACACTTCCCCTTCGGCCTTGTGCCACAATTGTATTTTTAAATGCAATAATTAAATTGGCTGATAATTATTTTTTAAAAATGGTATATTTTCCTGCCATGAATTTAAACCCAGTACTAGATTGGCGCCAAGGTTTCATCATTTTACAGTTGAAATGACTAGATGTAACCGTAAGTTCTATGCTAACAGCTTCTTTTCTCGACTGTGGGCTTCCTTTCCGCGTTTTTTTGCTTTAACACTCACGGGGCATATTGAAGGCAAGAGAGAAGGAAATAGCGACTAACCTAGCTAGCAAGCTTGTGTAAATGGTTTACAGAACAAGGCATGGGAAGGACAGCGAACAAAAACATTGCTAAGAGCTAAGGATAGGATATTGTGGAGAGCCATGATCACTGACAGGAAATATTGATTGAAAGGACAGAGGGAAACGTGAGTAACCTACCTGACAAACTTGTGGATGGCAAATAGGAAATGGGAAAGATAATGAAAAAAAAAACATTTGTAAGAGCTACAATGGTGTTTTGTTTTGTTTCTATTATATATATGTGCAAATTGTGAATCTGATTAGCTAGGTATAAGATAGGAAGTGACGACCAGCCTCAACCCATTCCCCCCATTTTCAGACTTGTACCCGACTAACACAGTGTTTATTTTTCTTTGGATGTTCTGTTTTCTTTTATTTTATTTATTAAGTTCATCCCCCGTCTTTATTTCATGGTAAAATTTTTATATAATCTCTATCTATAAAAGGCAGGATGTGTGTGTGTGTGTGTGTGTGTGTGTGTGTGTGTATGTGTGTGTGTGTGTGTGTGTGTGTGTGTGTAACGAATGCACGGCCGCAATTTTCGACGGATTTGCACCAAAATTTACATGCACATGCTCCAAGTTAGCGGGAAAGGCCAAGACCGACTTTGCATTTCTCAACTCCCATCGATAGTAGAAATAATCGATTTTTTCATGCTTATACGGCAGTTTTCATGTAGTTTGGGGCCATTTTCTACTGGCCAGAGGGAGAGCCTATAGCTGGCTGCCACGAATAGGCAGGAAGATTCTATTGGCCAGCGTGAGAGCCAACAGCTGACTGACACGAATGTTAACCAGCATGCTAAAAAAATCGATAGCTACATTTGTCACAAGTGGGAAAAATTTAAATCTGCATGGCACTTTACTCCAATTGGCTCATTCGCTTGCTTAAACTCAACGTTGATTCTGATTCCGCAGAACTGGGTTGGATGTGAAAAAGTATTTGTTGTTAACATTCTTTTTTCATTCGGTTTTTCCAGTTACGAGTCCTTTTTTTAAAGCTGATCGTTTTGTGTTCATTTTGTTTTGTTCTTTTTTTCGTAACAGATTTAATGTTTAGTATAGAGCTTAGAAAAAATTCGCAGTGTGAGATAGGCAAGAAGTAAGGCATGTAGCAACATCAGCACGGCAAAGGGAACTCCTTTAAAAGCAAGGAAGGGCAAAAAAGTCAAGTGATAACGATTGCTGTATGAGTAGTACGATTTTTGAATCAAGCACGGGCAACGCCGGGCCATGCTGCTAGTTTTATAATAAAATTTAAAAAAAGGGAAGAAATATATTTGTACATATGATCAAATTTTAAACATCATGAGTATTTTTGCAGGATCCTTGTGAATATGTGGTATTGTGGTATCATTTCTGGCACCCTGAGCAAGCTGAACATCGGTGCCATACGGTTCACACACTCAAGAAACAAAAAGACAACAACGGATGTGGTTTATGCCCGATACAGGTGTGTCGTCGTGATTACGGGCCAAGCTGACCGATTAAAATACAAATGAATACAATTAGATTGCATTGGTAAATATTTTATATAATTCAAAGGCCATTAAAACACCATTAATCGTGGCAAATAATCTGAACAGATATGCAAGGTCTTATAGACGAAATAATTCATTATCATTACAAGATCATTTTCTATTGACAAAATAACCAAAGAATTTAATGAAAGACTGCAAGTATGTTTTTATAAGTTTTAGCCTACTAAAGCTTCCAGTCCTGGGTATGACGATAAACTACATCTGCGTCCAGGGTAAGACGATAAACTACGTCCAACAGCAAGGCCTCTGATCAGGAGGTTTTGAGGAGCGTGGAACCACTTCTTAATTGCTGGTGTTCGCAGGTCCGCCCTTATCCGGGGTGGTAGTACCTGTTAGGGTCCCAGCTATGTGCAAATAGTTAACCTCCAGACTGAGGTCAAAACACTAAGAAAGTTTAAAAATAGGTTTTAATACCAGAAATACTTTGTAAAAAATTATTACCAGCAATAAATCTTTGAAGGAAAAAATTACCAGCAATACATCTAAAAAAAAATATATATTATCAGTAATACATTTTTTGAAAAAAAATTACCAGCTATACATTTATTTATAAAAAGCAATAGCAGAAGTAAAATTTTGAAAGAAAAAATATTGCCAACAATAAAAAATTTTGTCAGCATTAAATAACCCATTGAGGTTGATATGCTGTAAAACAAACCAAACCAAACTAAAACTTCTCTCTCCAGTGGCCACAAACGATCATTATGCCCGAGTTACCCGTTCATTAATTTTTCTGTTATGGTGTTTGATCACAAAGCCATAACAGAAAGAAATTAATAAGCAAATTCTCAAAAATTTTACTCGACTCAAGAAATTTAATATTTTGTTTATTTTTTTAATCTCATTTTATTTATCATTTCCACATTTTTTTCCTTTTTGTTTGGACAATCCCAAACATATAACATGGCGGAATAATGACGCTCTTGGTCTTGATAGCGCCTCGGTTGCCAGTACCTTGAGTCACCACTAGTAATAAAAAGTAATAGTATATAATATACTATATGTTGCCTTGGATGGAGAAGGATGGGTTTTGGGGTGAGTGAGGAAATTGTTACAGTCAATGGGTCGGATTAGCTGGGTGTCAGCGTTGACCACCCCATTCAGCCTTGTGACACATTAACATGTAAAAAGTGTTTAAAAAAAAAAAAATGGCATATGGCCAAATATTTGCTGAGGGGGATACATTTCTGGCTTACTTCCAACAGACTTCGCTACATTCAAAGAAGTAGACGCATTTGATGAGTCGTTGTGGTGGAAAGGCAAACAATCTGGTTTGCTAAGTCTTTGCTAGTGAGTTCAATTCTCACTGAGTTCTCCATACTCACGACTTTGTGTCACATCTGAACTTTGCTTAGCGAATCACTATAGTTATGTAGTGTGATCAAATGCTAACATAATTTTGTTTATTTTTTGTAGGCATATATGTCACTGTATAAAAATCATTGGCGTTTAGTATTTTTGCCGCTCCCACTGACTTGTACATCTACATTTGTAAATGAGGTTGTTTGGTTTGGTTGATTTTGTTTAGCGGCGTAGCATCCTCCATGAGTTATTCAATGCCGATATCTAAATATATTGAACAAAGTGTTGTGGCTTCAACTAAATATATTTTGAACGCAATTGTATGCCTTCAACTACAGATAAAATGTATTGTTGGTCATTTTACTATAAATATGTATTGTTGGTTGGTTGATTTTGTTTAGTGGCATATCAACATCTCTATGGGTTATTTAATGCCGAAATCTAAACATTTTGTACATAATTTTATGACTTCAACTAAATATATTTTGAACGCAATTGTATGCCTTCAACTACAGATAAAATGTATTGTTGGTCATTTTACTATAAATATGTATTGTTGGTTGGTTGATTTTGTTTAGTGGCATATCAACATCTCTATGGGTTATTTAATGCCGAAATCTAAACATTTTGTACATAATTTTATGACTTCAACTAAATATATTTTGAACGCAATTGTATGCCTTCAACTACAGATAAAATGTATTGTTGGTCATTTTGCTCCCAAAACGTATTGTTGTTAATTTTACTATGAATTGGTATCATTGCAAATTTTGCTATAAATGGGTAATTTTGCTAATATTGCTATAGATAAGTAATGTTGCAAATTTTGGTATAAATAGGTAATATTGCTAATTTTGCAGTAGATAGGTAATGTTGCAAATTTTGCTATAAATAGGTAATGTTGTTATAAATAGGTAATGTTTCAAATTTTGGTATAAATAGGTAATATTGCTAATTTTGCAGTACATAGGTAATGTTGCAAATTTTGCTATAAATAGGTAATGTTGTTATAAATAGGTAATGTTTCAAATTTTGCTATCGATAAGTAACGTTTCAAATTTTGCTATATTAGGTAATGTTGCTAATTTTGCTGCAGATAGGTAATGTTGTAAATTTTTACTATAAATGTGCAATGTTGCTAATTTTGCTATAAATCGGTAATGTTGCAAATTTTATTATAAATTGGCACTGTTGTTAATTTATTTTATATAAAATGTATTGCTAGTATTTTTACTACTTTCAAAGCGTTTAGTTTTTGTTTCGGCGTTCACTATTTTCCCATAGCTGGGACCCTAACAGGTGCTATCAGCGAGAGTCAGGGTGAACCTGGAAACAATAGCAATTAAGTGGCGATTCCATGTCACTCAGAAGTTGCAATCTCTTGATAAGAGGACTTCGTCATCATATTCAGGACTAAGTAAATAAGGTGTGTTGGTGTCTGTGGTGCAACAATTAAGTAAATGTGATATTTTGGTGAATGGAATATTATATGTACAGAGGGATCAATGAGGGATACTAGCAAAGTTAAGACTGACCTGGAGAAATACTGCCACGCCCATATTAGTCTTTATGGTACTTGTAATTGTACATGATATTCTGGCACATCTAAGATACGATTTGTAAAACACTAGGTCACTTCGACGTAGTGTAATGGTCAGCGAGCTTGTCGCGCTAGTCAATTACGACTAAATAGTGAGTTCGGTCCTCACTGGGTACTTTATACGTTTGATTTCGTCCCACACCAAAGCTACACTTAGTAAATCATAATCTGGTCTCGTAGATCTTTACTAGTGAGACAGATCCTCACTGAGTGCAAAATACTTGTGATCTTGTACTATATTTAAGCTACATTTAGTAAATCGTGATGTGGTCTCGTAGATCTTTACTAGTGAGACCGATCCTCACTGAGTGCACATAACTTGTGGCCTTGTGAAACATCTAAGCTACACTTAGTAAATCGTAATGAGTTCTCGTAGATCTTTACTAGTGAGACCAACCCTCACTGAGTGCACAATACTTGTGATCTTGTGTCATATTTAAGCTACACTTAGTAAATCGTAATCTGGTCTCGTAGATCTTTACTAGTGAGACCAACCCTCACTGAGTGCAGAATAAATGTGGTCTTGTGCCACATTGAAGCTAGACTGAATAAATCGTAATCAGTTCTCGTAGATCTTTACAAGTGAGACAGATCCTCACTGAGTGCAAAAAACTTGTGGCCTTGTGAAACATGAAGGCTACACTTAGTAAATCGTAATCTGGTCTCGTAGATCTTTACTAGTGAGACTAATCCTCACTGAGTGCACAATACTTCTGGCCTTGTGAAACATCTAAGCAACACTTTGTAAATCGCAATGAGTTCTCGTAGATCTTTACTAGTGAGACCAATCCTTACTGAGTGCACAATAGTGGTGGCCAAGTGAAACATTTAAGCTACACTCAGTAAATCGTAATCTGGGTTCGTAGATCTTTACGAGTGAAACCGATACACACTGAGTGCACAATAATTGTGGCCTTGTGCCACATCGAATCTAGACTTAGTAAATGGTAATCTGGTCTCGTGGATCCTTACTAGTGAAACCAATCCTCACTGAGTGTACAAAACTTGTGGTCTTGTGAAACATCTAAGCTACACTTAGTAAATCGTAATCAGTTCTCGTAGATCTTTACTAGTGAGGCCAATCCTCACTGAGTGCACAAAACTTGTGGCTTTGTGTAACATCAAAGCCACATCTAGTAAATTGTATTCTGGTGTTGAAGATCTTTACTAGTGAGATCAATCCACACTAAGTGCACAATACCTGTGGCCTTGGGAAAAAATCAAAAGTACTCGTATTAAATCGTAATCTGGTCTCGTAGATGTCTACTCGTGAGACCAACCCTCACTGAGTGTATATATGTATTATCAGGATTGTTTCAATTTAACGGCCCACTGCAATCAGAGTGATTTCTCGCTTTCACCATGCCTGCTCGTTCCCGAGCATGACCATCTGCACAGTCCAATTTGTGTTTCGTTAAACGACATCATGTGTTAATTGCACTGCCATCATTGGGAAGTAAGAATGGAAAAAAAACACCAACTAAAATTTGCAAATCATTAATTGAGAACTACAAGAAGAGGTTGGTTGCTGTAGAAGTGAATAATGGCTATTCTACAAAGTATTAAATGAAGATTATGTATTCTTTTTTATATTGTACGAATACTTTTTCACCCAATAAAATGGTTAAATGGGATTTATTCCTATTAAATCAATTTTTTCTGTTCTATATGCATATTTATTTATTATGCATCTACGTACAGTTAATCACGTGAAAAGTATGTTTATTCATTTGTTTGAAATATAATAAATTAAAAATTTGTATGTGTACGAATATTTGTTTCCCCCACTATATATATATATATATATATATATATATATATATATAATGTACGTATGTATGTATGAATGTATGTGTGTGTGTGTGTGCGTGTATGTCTGTGTGTGTGTGATCTTTAATTGGCTGTACGTCTAAGAACGAAAAGAATTAAAGTACAATTTAGAAAGAGTGGAGTTTTTTGTTTTTTTTGCCGACCAACCTTTTTAAATACAACCATTTTATCAGTTCGACTTTATTGATGTTTTTATTTTCCTTTTTAACTGATAGCATTGTAAAAGAAAATCGTAACGAAATATTATCCATCCGCCATATTGGAAAAAATATGCCCTCGTAATGAAAAACCATTTTTATTTTCAAATAACTTGATGGTCTATAAATCAAGAAGATCAGCATCGATAGGCCGCGCCGATGGTGGCATCGGTATCTTCAGTCGAAAATAATAAATGGTGTGAGATGGAGTGAATCCGAAACAAAAGGATTCTGAGAAGTTTTGAATTATTTTTGAACGAAAACAAAATGGAAGTGATTCGTTGAAGAAGTGATGCACAAATTTGACAGGAACAAAGACGATTGTGAAAGTCGATTCTGATTGGTTTGTTTTTCGCTGTTAAATTCTATTTTGATTTCGATTTGGTCTTTTATGTTGGAAATATCAATTCAATTTAAAAACAGAAAAAATTAAAGACTTCAAAGGGGCTTGACAGATGTTGTTTCGAATACTTCATCAGAAAAACAACCAATTTACACATACACACACACACACACACACACACAGAAACACACACATATGTATAGGTACAGGAACGCGCACACAAATATGAACACATATGTTGATACAAGAATACCTGCACTCTCTCTCTCTCTCTCTCTCTCTCTCTCTCTCTCTCTCTCTGTCATACACACACACACACACACACACACACACACACATATATATAAATTTTATTGTGAACAAAATTATACATGCCAGGGAACATATATATTAACACTGTTTTCACCAACTTTTCACTATACATACATACATACATGCATGCAAATATATATATATATATATATATATATATATATATATATATATATATATATATATATATATGTGTGTGAAAATAGAAAAATGAATTTGACCACCCCTGCCTTGACCATGGTGACATAAAGTCGGAGGTAACGCTTCCAACTTGTCGGACTCTTGTTTCCAAAACCAGCGCCCAAACCTTTGATTCTTATCAGAGATAAGAATATATTTTCTGACGAATGAGAGGCCCGGAAATGTGTAGAGCAATTTTGGAGGGAAAAGTTCCCGATATTTCTGAGACTTTTGATCTCGATAAATACGAAGAATGTGCTCTTCTTTGGCAGTGAGTATTTGACACCGTCTGTGATAACATCAGGTCGGCGACAGTAACACATGTCATCTTCGGAACCTGTTTCAAGGAAGAAATCTACATGCAGGGCTCTAAAGACAGAACGTTGGCCCTTTACTAAAACTACTCGAGATCTGCTTCCTAAGACCTTGAAATTTCTGTTGTCGGCATCTACTACAAACTAGGGTTTTTCTGATTGTTTTGCCTTCAACGGGATCTCTGTAGAAATCTTATGTGAATGTCAACCCCTTAAGAACAATTTACTTGCTTAAAGAATTTTAGGCGCTCAGAGAAATATTTTGCGACAGTCTTTACTTGAACACTTTTTCTTCCTTTGTTAAATGAATTTTCTTCTTTTCTTTCTCTCCTATTTGTGTATATCCCTTTACCTTTATTGTGTATGTAAATAAAATTTTTTCTATTGTTGCACCCCGAGCAGGAGTTTTTATTCTTCCGCCTAAAAGAGAGAATTGTCCGCTCTCAACTTTCAAGCTGTTGCTGCTTTTATCGATTCTGTCACCTTTAACCTTAACCTTTTCATGTGGGAAAGCCGACACAAATTTCCCACAAAAGCCCTTCCAGTGATTCAATAGCTGGAGAGCTTGTGTAGCAAACCTTTGTGCCACACCTTGTCGAAGGCCTTCCAGATATCAAATGCTATGGTCCTTGTGGCGTGTGTGTCGTCAAGGGCCTCCTGCAACTCTTCTGGACGGTCTCCTTGTTTAAGTTGGTGAATGCTGCCATAATCCTTGCCTTTGGTTCATCTTTGGTGTTTACAAGGAGTTTTGTTAGTCTTTTGCTCAACTGTGCCCCACACATAATAATCAAGGGGGTTGCAGTCTGGGGAGTTAGGTGGCCAGATGTAACGGGTGATATGGTCACAGAAATTGTCTGACAGCCATGACTGGGTTCTCTTGCTTGTGTGGCATGATGCAGATTCCTGTTGCCAGACATGGGGTTTTTCAGCAGCCACCCCCTTGATCTTGGGCAACACTACCTCCTCAAGGCACTTTATGTAGGTCCCCGTGTTGAGTCTGTGACCCTGTGGGAAGATGAATGAAGGCATAACGTCGCCATCACTAGTAATCACTCCAAACATCATGATGTTGACTGGATATATCATTCAAACACTTTCTGAATCCTCTGCATGTCCTCAGATTGACATCCAATCTGGTACTGCGCTTAAATTCATAAAATCTAGGTACCATCTAGGTACCATAGGGGACAGTTCATCAGTTCTCTATGAAAATATTTATAGAAATGGTACTGCTTTTTTTTTAGTCTAATGGAATTTTCCCGGAATCAGACGAAAGAAAAATTAAAATTTTAGAATATAACTAGCAAAGTTATGGTTGAAGAGAGAAAATGGTCTCATATTTTTTTTTTGATAATGCTCATCCATTACAGGGCTCGAGAGCCACTCGAAGTAGGGTGTTACTGAATGAGTTGCGTGATAATCTGAAAGTATAATTGAACATGATATGGAGACTAGGTAACGATCGGCCCACTCTGAATTGTTCATATTGGAGCTTCCGGCACGAATGCCAAACAGTACAACAAGCTGTTTCCAAATTTCTGGTGCAGTGAATTGCATCATGGTGCTCTTTTTCTCACAGACGGTGCCCAACTGACCCTATTATACTGTGCAGTCGACAAAATTAAAAACAAACAATAAGCATGATTTTAAAAACCACAATCACAATTGGAATTGGTTAGTTCCAGAACACCCATTGACGAGTGGCATGCTGTCCACCGACAGAGAATTTCGAAGCCGCGCTTCGTCATGTAGAGATGGGCAGAGATGTGGTAAGAGAAAGTCAGAAGTCTCGCTAATGGAAGGGAAAGGCTGACAAAGCAGTTGTTCCACACGTCCTCTACCTACCCACCTACACCAGACCTGGCTAGTGAGACCCTGAAATAAACAACTGAATATATGAGATGCAGGACTCATGTTTTTCATTTCTCACGTAGCCGTCTATCTTCACCTTTTGTGTCCGTGTGAACGTGCAACAGAACTTTTCCGGTTTTTGTGCAAATCGGCGCGAACGTGAATAGAGACGCAACCTCGAGGTTATGTGTCTGGTCGGCGAAAAGCTGAGAGAGGCCTTGTTGTATGTTTGCACATCAATTATATCCTGCTATCTTTTGAGAAAACGTTTTAATTTTGTAAAGAATGGCTATTTTGAACCTTATGTAAAGGATTTACGTAACCTGGCGTTGCTTAATTACAAAGGTATTATTTTTAAAAGATTTAAGCAAATGTTAAATTGTCTTCACTTCGGGTGAAAAATATCATATTTACTTGGGTCGCTTATTTTGTATAAGAATAGCTCCAAATATTTTTTATTTTCTTTACAATACTAAAATTCATCAAATGCAAGGCTTGGACATCACCCAAAGTAGAGGGTTATGATGAACATGGTGTGTGATATGACTGAAAGATGTATGAAGTAAAAATTAGGAGGATGAGGAGGATAGATAATGATTAACCCTTGACTTGAAGAGGTTAAGATTCTAGTGTTCAGGGAAGCACCCACACGGGAGTCTGTTTCCCAAAGTGGGAATTTATGTTTCAGTGGAACGTTTTTTCGTAATTTTGGAATACGGAGGATATGAGTGTGATTCGGTTGCATGGAAGTGGCATGGCGTGTCGTAATTTTAAAGGTCTGAACTAGTCGAATGGAGAAAACTCATTTGACAAGTTAGAGCAAATGGACGGCGGCAAAAGTACCACAAAAATAAAGAAGGATTGTAAATGAGTATGTATTGTTTCGAGCAACAAAATAAAGGAAGCTGTGGAGAAGCATGATTGCCCGTGTCCTGAAGAGAACACTCTAAATTTGAAACCGCGGAGAAAGCCACGAAAACAGTACTCCACCACATTCCCCAAGAATACTTAGCAATTTACAGATGACAAAAAAAAATGATTTGTGGAAATTTATGATCACCTACGTCGTGAAGGAGGGATAATGGATAACGGTTGGGACTGAAGAATCGGAGGTCCGAGTTCGAATTCAAGTCGAATCCATTACATTCACTTTCGTGCTAATACTCTTGGGAGAGGTATGAATCCTCTTCTTCTCCTGCCAGCTATGTGTAAATAGCACAGATCGGATTCTATAGCCTTGGATGTCAACTGGTCTACCGCAGAAAGAAATGGCAACCTACTGCGGGAAAAAATCTGCCTCATCATCCATGTATCGAAAGATACATGATCGCCTAAGCGTGTATCACGCATGGCACATGACTGACTGACTGACTTTCCAGTCGAATCCATTAGATTCACTATACGTCCTAATACCCTTGGGAAAGGTATGCATCCTCTTCTATCCCCCCAGCTATGGGTAAATAGCAGGACAGACCGGGTTCTGTAGCCTTGGATAAAAGAAAGAAATGGCAACCTACTGCGAGAAAAAATCTGCCTCGTCAGTCATGTATCGAAAGATACATGATCGCCTAAGCGTGTAACACGCATGGCATATAACTGACTGACTGACTTTCTAGTTGAATCTGTTACAGTCACTTACGCCCTAATACCCTTGGGAAAGGTATGAATCCTCTTCTTATCCCCCTCCCAGCTATGGGTAAATAGCATGTTCTGTAGCCTTGGATGGCAACTGGTCTACCACAGAAAGAATACTGCGGGAAAAAATCTACCTCGTCAGTCATGTATCGAAAGATACATGATCGCCTAAGTGTGTATCACGCATGGCACATAACTGAATGACGTCGTGAAGGAACAGGGCATTAAAAAAAAACCAGACTAGGGTAATAGTAAACAAGAACGTGTAGATGTCGATGCTCTTCTAGACTACAAAATAAATCTGAAAGAGACTGAAAAGCTGGATAAATATCTAGAGCTTCTTAGAGAGCTGAGGGAAATTGTAAAGTTGAAAGTCATACCATCATTTATAGGAGCACTGGGAACAGTCCCGAAGTGCCTAGCAGTAGAAATAAAAAAGAGAAAACTCTTTTCTCTCTTTATTACATTTCTTTTCGTTCTCAGCTTGTTTAATGGCGACTCACGATAAAAGAATAAAATATTATGAGAAATGATCACAAAACAAAACATCCAGTTAAAGCAAAATGAATATGACAAAAAAAACAAACAACAAAAACAAAAAAAAACAAATGAAAAGAAAAAAAAAGGTGTAGAGATTTACACAAACTCAAAGTTTAATATCTTTCCGTTTTAAAACGGCTTCATATTTGGTGAAAGAAAAAAACAAAACATGGCCGCTTTTATTTTGTTGTGTTCTTAAATATTGCAAGAGAATTCGAATAATATCAACATACGTTCCGAAATTTGAATGCGTCGTCAGCTGGATTCGGATAAAAAGATATCGATTTCAAACATTCCTTTTATTGGTATCGAAGGAGAAAGATTCAAGTTTCAAGCTGCCACAACAGAATATTTGCATACAACTCGAGTAGAGAGAAAACGGGGACGTTGTGTGTAGCGTAGCGGATATTGGCGTGGAAAGGGGAATTGGTGTGCTGAGATCAAATTCCGGTTAAGTGTGTTACATTCACTTTCGCACCTGGAACCTTGGGAACGGTATAATCCCTTTCTTCTTCCTCTTGCTATGGGTTAAATAGCAGGTCGGACTGATTTTTTCAGCCTAAGAGAGAAAAAAAAGAGGTGAAGGTAACGGTAAATGATTCCACTCTATTTTTCAAGAATGCATGGAAATTCACAAATATTAAAAATTGATGGATTGATTTTTTTTTACGGATTATCAGCCCTTTTTTTTGTTATTTAAAGTCGAAATATATTTTGGAGGATAATTGTTTGCTTGCGACTGAATAATGTGTTAGCAATGTTTTCAGGGCAACAAATGATATTTTCAGATACAAGTCCTGCTATTTAACCCATTTGTGGGGGGATGGATTCATAATTTTCTCAAAGGTAATTGCGTGTAAGAGAATGTAACGAACTGGACTGGAATTCGAACGCGACTTTCCGAGTTCTTATTCCAAGCCATTATCCATTACACCAGCCGCACATCTACAGAGATGAGAGAAGATCAGTCAGTGGAGAGTCCCGATTTTATAGATCTTGAAAGGAGATGGCGTTACAAAGAGAGAAAAAAAGAATGTCTGAAACGTATTTCCTACAGATGTCATCTAAAAAGCCAATATTTTATTTTTTTTCAAAGTAGGACTCGCCGTGCTACATCCACGGAGTCGAATTAGCCACATTTCCTCCGTATTCCATTTGTAAGGAGGAACTTCTACACAGAGAACTCTTTTTTTCCCCCGAAAACTGCTACTTTGGGGATAAAAAGCTCATGCATTAATGCTTTCTTGAACCCTGCAATCTTTTTCAAGTCAAGGGTCAGTCGCAATCTATCCTCCTTATACTCATAATTTCACTTCCTACCACCTACACTTTCATTCATAACACACACTTCATTCACTAATCCTCTACTCTGAGTGGTTCTTGAGTTTTGTATTGAGTGAGATATGGATAGGCTCTGTATCAATTTTTCAACTGGTTGAATTTTAAATTTTAAATCTCTAGTTTCGACACGAATACGGTCCATCCGTCTGGGTTGAATAAGACTGACACACTCGGCGTCAGTTGAACTAGACTATACTCATGAGGTAATTTTGGATTTCTCTGTTGTATAATTTATATGCTCTGTAATAATAAATACATTAAGCTCTTTTTGTGGATCAGTTTTCATATTTTATATTATTAGGACTCACTGGGATTATATACCAACGGATTTTTACCTGGGCTATATATATATATATATATATATATATATATATATATATATATATATAAAAATAATAGGAAAGAACAGTCAGATTTATAATCCAGAATTCTTTAGCATTTATTTTTTAAAATCTGTGCTTGATACACAATAGAACATTTTTCTTTTTTTAAGCTTATCACCCCAAGCAAGGCTGGAAGCCACTAGTACGCAGGGGGTTACAGAAGGTTTGGAGGAAGAGCAGATAGGAGTGGTAAAGGAGAGGATGTGGAGAAAGATAGTGGATCGATCAAGGCTAGGGGGTTACAGAAGATTTGGAGCGAGAGCAGTTGGGAATGAAAGGTGAAAGGATGTGGAGAAGGGAAGAGGATAGATCAAGGCAGCTGGAGATGTCGATTGACGTTACACTTAAATAGTTGGAGCTTGTATTTGTCAGGGAAGCAGGAATAAGGAAGGGAGTTACACAGGCGAGATGTGCGAGACATGAAGCTATTGGAGTAGAAGAGACGTCTACATCTAACAGTTTCAACGGTGAAGGGGTGGGAACGGGATGCCAGCCTCGTGGGACGTTTAAATTCCTGAGGCCTGGGAACCTGCGAAAGCAGCTCCTCGGAGCAATTATCGTGAAAGTATTTATAAAAAAGACAGAGCGAGGCAACGTCGCGTCTGTGAGAGAGAGACTGCAGACGAGATGACAGATCGGGGCCAATTACATTGCATATCCGTCTCTGGATCTTATCAAGAACCCTGAGGCAAACAGCAGGGGCTCCAGACTGTAATAATTATTTTTTAAAAAGTATCCATTGCGACACACAAATTACGATGTTTCGAAATCGAAGCTCAAATCTTAAATTAAACTTAAAAAATTATATTTAAAATTTAAAGTTCAGTTCCATTTTCAAGCGATGCTGAGAATAACCTTCTAAAAAATTGATTTACTCTATTTATAAGTCTGACAGTGCTGTATATTTTAAGTTGGTGGGGTAATGAGAATTGAGGATGTTTTTTTTATTAAGGAGGTATTGGCTTTTTTACGAATGAAGAAAGCAAGTGTATTTTTATGAACTTTAAATTTTAAATCTAATTTTTAAAGTTTGATTTAGGATTTAAGCTTCGTCTTCGAAACAGTAATTTCTGTGTCGCGATGGATACATATTTTTTAAAAAATAATTAAATATATAATTAAGTAATTCAACGAATCTAGAAAACTCAACAGAATACAGAAAGCACTGGAGGGGCGTTTCGTCTTATATTTGGGACTCATCAGCAAACGCATTACGGGCCTCGGGTTCCAATGGGCCTCGTTGCCGAATAGGTAGCGAATCAGACTCTATATAGCGCCGCTTGATCATATATATATATATATATATATATATATATATATATATATATATATATATATATATATATATATATATATATATATATATATATATATATATATTCTGTTTATACGTTGTTTTATAGAAACAAATATTTAAGTAAATGTTCTGTTTATAATAAACAGTATTAATTACATTTTCCGGCCTGAAAAATAGTAATTTGACTTTGCTAACCAGACGCTCCCCCTGTAGTTTAGTTTGACACACTGGTACATAAACGACTAAAAGCGGCATGAATTTTCTGGACAACCCAATATTATCCCACTTAGTATGACTATTTCTAAGATTTTCTGTAGAAATATTAATGTCTGACATACAATATTATACTGTATAAACACACCAGTTGTTCCCCTGAAAAGTAATGTCTGAGCACAGGCTATTTCTAGGATAATAGTCTGTTGGTTGATCTTGTTTAGCAGTATATCAACACCTCTATGGGTTATTTAATGCTGAAATCTAGATATTTTGTACACAATTTTATGCCAACAACAACAGATATTATGTATATCATTTTATACTATCAGGTCAAACGTATGATTTTAGATATATAATTTATAAACTTTTTTTTTCTGATTAAATTCACCCCAAGCAAGGTGGCAATAAAACCACTAAGGCAGAAGGGGTTACTGGGTGTGAAAAAAAATTGTTAGCATAGAACTTAGGGTTACATCTAGCCAATTCAACTGAAAAATGATAAAAAATCTATTGTTAATTTTTTTTTATAAAAATGTATTGCTGGTAATTTTATTATAAAAATGTATTTTTGTACTTTTTTAGTGTTGTCATTTTGCTATAAAAATATAATTTTGCTTATTTTACTAGCAAAATGTATTGCTGGTCATGAACGACTAAAAATCGGCATGAACCTTCCGGATAACCCAATATATCTATCTATCTATCTATCTATCTATCTATATATATATATATATATATATACTGGACTCTCCCGTCGAATTCGACGTATGAGGGTCAAGCATATCAGTTCCTAGGAAACTGACAGCCCGACAACAGCACATGAGATTTGATTATACTGGTGAAGGTTTCGTGCAGGACCATCCACACTTTTTCAAGGTCCGAATACAGAGACCTGGTGCACTAAGTGCCACAAGGTCCCTAAACCACCTTCCGCAGGTTTTGAATTCAAAGTTGTCCTTCTCCTAGAACAGTTGTCATCCAAGGCTATAGAACCCAGTCTGTCCTGCTATTTACCCATAGCTGGAGGGAGAAGAAGAGGATTCATACCTTTCCCGAGAGTATTAGCACGTAAGTGAATGTAATGGATTCGACTGGAATTCGAACTCGGCTCTCCGATTCCTCAATCCAAGCCGATAAGTTTCATTAAAGATGACAAAGTCCTGTTATTAATTTAAAAAAAATTTTTTTCTTGTGTTCATATAATTTTTTTCTTTTCTGGACAAAGAAAATCCATGCATTCAGTTAAAAATAAAACCCATTTAGTAAAAGGTCTGGCACTTCAGCTGATCGATGTTACCTTCACTGCAGTCTCCGAGAATGCATAGCAATTTACAGAGAACAACAACAACAAAAATAAATAAACTTATGATCGCCTACGTCGTGAAGGGACATGGCGTTTACATTATGGATATCGGTTTTCTGTTAGACTACAAAATAAATCTGAAACTCCAGAATTGCGTAGACGGACCCACCGGGAATTACTCCGTCCACTCCTCAGGAGTTATCAGCAATTGGCTGCTTATACTTCTTCATTGTTCTTTTCTATATGTAATTTTCACTGGTACAAGTTTTTTTTCATAGTGTATGTGTGCTTGCGTGTATGGGTGTGTACGTTTGCGCGCATGCCCCCAATGCAGCTGTCTGCGTGTATGTGCGTACGCGTAGAATTTCCTGGTTATTTATCCTTTTCGTCGTTCTTTTTTTTCACCTTACTCCCACTCCTTAACCGTTTCTCTCTTTTTCTCTTTTTCCTATTTTCTTTCCTATCATGACATTTTGACTTCCGGTTTTCTAGACATATGATGTCGTTGTTAATTTTTGATCATTCTAATCTTTTCTTGATTGCTTAAATAATTATAATCTTATCATGATTAGTGTTAATGCTTAATCACACACACACACAAACACATACACACGCACACACAGACATACATATATATATTTTAATATATTTTCTGTTTATATGTTCTTTTTATGGATACAACTTATTTGAGTAAATGGTTTGTTTTAATTAAGCAGCATTTACTAAAATAAGTTGTAACCCATAAAAATAACGTATAAACAGAAAATATATTAAAATATTCATCGGATTTAATCCATTCCATCCAATATGTTGTCATTGTTTACGTTAAGTTACGTTTCGAAGCATAAATGAATTATCGAGAAAGGCCGTCGAATAAGCAGTAATTTGAACGTTGCTAAACCGAAAGTCCTCAGTGGCTGAATCGGTTGTCAGTACGTCAGGCTATATGAGGGTTTTCCGTGTGGGTTCGATTCCAGTCGGAGGACGCATATTTTCTACGAGATGTCTCGAATATTCAGGCTGGTAAATGTAATTGATACTGTTTAATTAAAACAGAACATTTACTTAAATACGTTGTAGCCATAAAAAGAACGTATAAACAGGAAATATATAAAAATATTTATCGGATTTAATTCATTTCATCTAATATGTTGTCATTGTTTACGTTAGGTTACATTTCGGAGCAGAAATGAAATATCGAGACAGATCGTCAAAGATGTGTGTTTATAAACAGTAATTTGGACTTTCCTAACCAGTAAGTTCACTGTGGCTAACAGCACATCAAACTATGTGACAGTTGCCATATATATATATATATATATATATATATATATATATATATATATATATATATATGCACATTTCATTAAAAACGACATGAAAGAAGGATTGCTGCCTAAATACACAAATGATATATATATATATATATATATATATATATATATATATATATATATATATATATATATATGAGTAAAGAGAATCCTTAAAAATCCATTTCGGTCATAATTTATTTCATTAACATATTTATTTAATTATTCATCTCTTCAGACCGACGACATAACTATTAGACATATTACTGTATCTATTTTAAATCTGATCACCTGACATCCCTTACCATATATATTAACTTGTTTATCCCTTTAAGGAAAAACTTATATATCGGCTCATATGTAATACATACTTATTTCTTTTCATTCCCTCCCTCAATCTCTCACTCCCCATCACTCTCTTCCCTCCTCTCCTTTTTTCTCTTCCCAGAAACATAAAGAAAATTATATTTAAATTTTTATTTTTCTTACTTCCACATTTATTATGAAAAAATTTTCCATTCCGTTTTTTTTTCTTTTTTCCTCTCCCTTTTCTTTTTGTCTGGACAAATTGATTTCATTTCTAAAATAAAACCTGCGATGTGAAGAGATGAATATTTAAATAAATATATTCATGAAATAAATTATAACTGAAACGGACTTTTAAAGATTGTCTTTACTTATTATTGTATTGCTCTGTTACTTATATTGAGATAACATTGGTTTAATTTCCAATTAACAATATCAAGGATAATAAAAAAAATGTATAAAGAGAATATATATATATATATATATATATATATATATATATATATATATATATATATATATATATATATATATATAGAATGGAGCACATCTGAAAGTTGAGAGTGGCTTCGCTGTAAAGGTCTGAACTGGTGGAACTAAGGAATGGAGCTCTTCCAATCTTTTTTGCATGGAAATAACGATGGAGTAGAGAGAGGCTTAGCTGTAAAGGTCTGAACTGGTGGAACTAAGGAATGGAGCTCATCTGATCATTTTCCATGGAAATAACGATAGAGTAGAGACAGACTTAGCTGAAAAAGTCTGAACTGGTGGAACTAAGGAATGGAGCTCATCTTAATATTTACCATGGAAATAATGAGAGAGTAGAGAGAGGCTTAGCTGTAAAGGTCTGAACTGGTGGAACTAAGGAATAGAACTGATCTGAACATTTGCATGGAAATAACGATAGAGTAGAGAGAGGCTTAGCTGTAAAGGTCTGAACTGGTGGAACTAAGGAATACAGCTCATCTGAACATTTTCCATAGAATTAACGATAGAGTAGAGACAGACTTAGCTGAAAAAGTCTGAACTGGTGGAACTAAGGAATGGAGCTCATCTTAATATTTACCATGGAAATAATGAGAGAGTAGAGAGAGGCTTAGCTGTGAAGGTCTGAACTGGTGGAACTAAGGAATGGAGCTCATCTGAACATTTTCCATGGAAATAACGATAGAGTAGAGAGAAGCTTAGCTGTGAAGGTCTGAACTGGTGGAACTAAGGAATGGAGCTCATCCGAACATTTTCCATGGAAATAACGATGGAGTAGAGAGAGGCTTAGCTGTAAAGGTCTGAACTGGTGGAACTAAGGAATGGAGCTCATCTGATCATTTTCCATGGAAATAACGATAGAGTAGAGACAGACTTAGCTGAAAAAGTCTGAACTGGTGGAACTAAGGAATGGAGCTCATCTTAATATTTACCATGGAAATAATGAGAGAGTAGAGAGAGGCTTAGCTGTAAAGGTCTGAACTGGTGGAACTAAGGAATAGAACTGATCTGAACATTTGCATGGAAATAACGATAGAGTAGAGAGAGGCTTAGCTGTAAAGGTCTGAACTGGTGGAAGTAAGGAATACAGCTCATCTGAACATTTTCCATAGAATTAACGATAGAGTAGAGAGAGGCTTAGCTGTAAATATCTGAACTGGTGGAACTAAGGAATGGAGCTCATCTGAACATTTTCCATGGAAGTAACGATAGAGTAGAGAGAGACTTATCTGAAAAGGTCTGAACTGGTGGAACTAAGGCATGGAGCTCGTCTTAAGATTTGCCATGGAAATAACGATAGAGTAGAGAGAGGCTTAGCTGTAAAGGTCTGAACTGGTGGAACTTATTTACATCGCTGATATGAATATTTGCCATGGCAGTAGTGGTAGTTTAGCAAAAGGCATTCCACTTTTCATCCGTGAGAAAAAAGTCCGCAGTCTTGATTATAGGTCATGTCCCAAAAGACCGCGTAAGCGCTTCTAAACTATGTTCAGGCTGGAATGTGGTCTCGGATAAATGTATTTTCATCCATTCAAATTACTTTTTGTTTTTTGTTTACCAATTTTATTTTAATGCCAATCCATCCAGGCATCTGTCCGCTTATCCTGTTAAATAACTAAACAAAATACACTTCCAGCATCGATCTTATGCCCCTGGATTAGATAAAACCGAATTTCGAATCGAACGTTCGAGCCAGTCAACCACGAAAACGACCAAGTCTTATTACTGTCAAAAAATGATAAAAGCAACAACATAATTACATGAAGGCTATGGCAAAAATAACTTATATTAAAAAGCAGAAGAGTCGCACACGTTTCTCTATCTCTTCTCCCCTCTCTGTACTTCTTTCTCTCTCCTCTCTTTCTCAATCTCTTCCTCTTTCTTTCACTCTTCCTCCTCCTCTCTCTTTCTCTCTTCCATTCTCTGTCTCTGTATTTAACATTTGCTTTCAAAACGAACTTGAAATTTTCCATCTAACCGTGGGATTTATTAATATACGACAAAGCACATTGGGAAGCCATTGATTAATTCTTTTCAATCAAAATGGCGTCGACCGCCTTTCGGTTTATTCGCTAATTTGATTCAGTTCGCTCGCCATGTTACCATTGTCAGATATTCAGCCTAGATTTTTTTTTTTTTTTTTTTTTACTTGAAGCTTCAAGATTAATGTCGTTCAACCTTTGGGATGTGGATTTTCATTGGAACTTGCCAAAAAAATCAACAGAATCACACCTTTCATTCAACATAGTTCTTCTACAGTATTCATTTTGCCCAAATATGTTTTATTTACAGGTTTATATTTCTATAGTTAATAAAAATTAAATTTTATCAAGGATTTCTTTAACGATTTAACTTTGAGCTAAAATATGCCTGATACTTTTTAAAAAAATTTTCTAAAATTCAACTCCATTTAATAAGATCACAAAAACGCATGCAGTGATGCTCATGTAACAGGTTTATTTTATCAGAAATGTTTGTTTTGGAATAACCGGTGACATTCTAAGAATGTTCTGATATTGGTAATATTAGCCGTTTCCTTACAAGGAAACATTTGGTATTCATTGACCTTGCACCCAGTGCCGTTTTAGGTTGAAATTCATAAAATCTTTCTCTTAAAACAATTTTTCAGGAAAACAGGTTTCTCAAGTCCAGCTCTATTGTTCCCTCTCCTCAATAATATTTGTTTTCTAATTCTCTCATACTCAATAACTCCTTGTGTCTTGGTGGCTTTATTCCCTTCCATGGGGTGAATTCGATTAAAAAAAAGAAGCCAATCGACACTTATTCTGCTGAGTTTAAAACTAGAAATAAAATAATAAAGAAAATTATAAAAAATTCTTTTAATAATCTTTCATAAAATCTGCTATCAAGTGAATTTTCTGCCAGCACATACAGTTGCGGCCAAAATGTTCAGAACGGCATTGTTTTCGTCGGAAAAGTAGGTATAAGTTTTTTTACCAAAGTTGTTTTATATTCTATAATTTTCACAGACAATAAATACGATATTAATTGTTATTGTTTGAGATTTTGGTGTAATTTGAGAGGATAATACAAAAGTTATGGATGATTTAGTGATTTACTGCAAAACCCATGGCGGCCAAAATGATCAGAACGTTTGCTTTTACTTCGTGTTTAATATATTTAACCGGCGAACTCTAATTTTTTAAAATTTGTTTACGTGACGGTTCGTTTACTAAACATTAGTAAGAATATCTGCAGGGCACTTTGTTAATATAATGCCACTTACTCCGTTACCAATTCGTCAGCAGATTATTAAGCTCCGAAAGAAGGATAATTTAAGTATTGGGTCTATTGCAAAGATTGTTAACAAGTCAAAAAGTGTTGTTCACGGTATTCTTAAGGTCTACGATGATTGTGGCTCGTGTGAAGCAAGAAAGTCTACAGGTAGGCCAAGAAAAACGAGCAAGAGAGAAGATCGTGCTATGGTAAAGTTGGTTAAAAAGGACAGATTTAAAACTGCTGTTGCTGTTTCTCGGGAAATGAGTATTGTACTGAAGAAAACTTTATCTCGAAAAACTGTGTCTCGTCGTTTAGTTGAACATGACCTACAAGAAAGAGCACCTGCAGTGAAGCCACTGATCAGCTCCAAGAATAAAAAATGTTGTCTAACCTTTGCAACCGAACATGTGTTATGGTCTCAAGAAAAATGGCAGACGGTGCATTTCAGTGATGAATCTAAGTTTATGCTATTTGGCTCAGATAGGAAAAGGTACGTTCGCCGAAAAGTAGGTGAAAAATTGTCGCCTTAAGACTAGTGTTAAATTCGGTGGATGAAGTGTCATGGTTTGGGGGATGATATCTGGAGATGGTGTGGGCCCTTTCGTGCGATTACATGGAAAGGTAAATGCAGGAGTTTATAAACAACTTGTAAAAGATCATGTCTTGCCTGTGCTGAGAAACTCAATTAGGCGACCACCCATATTCATGCAAGACAATGCCCCATGTCACAAGGCTAAGGTGGTCATGAACTTCTTCAAGGCTGAAAAGGTTATTGTTATGGATTGGCCTGCTCAAAGCCCAGATCTCAATCCTATTGAAAATGTGTGGAATATTCTAGGAGAACGTTCGAAAGCCAGAAATCCTAAAACAACCGAGCAATTATGGAATGTCCTTCAGGAAGAATTGAATAAGATCACCCAGCAAGAAATTGAAAATTTAATTTCCTCATGCAGTCGAAGATGTCAAAGTGTGATTGAAGCTACAGGTCTTCACACTAAATATTAAATAATTCCAGTATTCTGTGTCATTTTTGATTATTTTGTTATTTTTTCAATCGTTCTGATCATTTTGGCCGCCATGGGTTTTGCAGTAAATTACTAAATCATCCATAACCTTTGTATTATCCTCTCAAATTACACCAAAAATCTCAGACAATAACAATTAATATCGTATTTATTGTCTGTGAAAATCATAGAATATAAAACAACTTTGATAAAAACTTATACCTACTTTTCTGACGAAAACAATGTCGTTCTGAACATTTTGGCCGCAACTGTACACACACACACACACACGCATATATATATATATATATATATATATATATATATATATATATATATATCTTCAGTGTGGCTAGACGTCCGAAACTCAGCAGAAAGAAAAATGTTAACGCTTTTTCTGCGAAATACGTCAGTGGTCCATATATATATATATATATATATATATATATATATATATATATATATATATATATATATATATATATGGGTCCTCGACTTATGTCAGTTGGGAAGACATACTAGGGCTGACACAAAACGATTTTAACCGCTTCTCTTTCTAGCTGAATAACTCAAAGGGTTTTTCAGTGATTCTTACGAAAAAATGATGTTACGCTGGCTAAATGTCTTATCTGAAAAACTGGAAAAAAGAAACTCAATTAGTTAAGTGTATTTTTTTTGTTTTAGATATTAAACACTTTATGGGATGGGCAATGATTCTGTTGCACGATTTGGACAATTTTGCTGTTACACCCGGTATGCATTCAGTCGTTTATGGGTAGTCATTTTCGCAAAGCCATAGAAAAAAAGCCGAGAAAAAGGAAATAATTTCAAGACAAAAGCTATAAAACAGCTGCAACGGATGACTGAGCAATAAAACCTGCGAAGGGAACCTTGAAAAGTGCGGAGTTTCCTCCCTTTAACTCATGGTCTACGCTCTTTGAGTCCCCAACGAATTAAAATGAAAATAAAAGGATGAAAAAAAAAAAAAAATGCGGCCATTTGTAACTTAAACTTCTGAAGTTCTTTCTACGAGCGAGAGTGTCTTTCTACGCATGCGCCGTGTGGAAATAAGCTCAAAGAGAATCAAGGAAATGCACCAACGTAGAGAGTCTGCTGGGCGCGTCCATGTCTTGAAGCATCTAGTCCTGGTAATGCAATTAAAGCTGTTGGAAGAACTTTAAAGTCACGATGATGGTTGAAATAAATCTAGTTTCTAGAGTGTGAGAATTATTGTACTGAAAGGAATAATAAATCCGCTATTGTCAGCTTAAGGAGGCGATAAGTGAATAATGTCTGTGCGGCTGGTGTAACGGATTTAAGCGCGGAAAGTGGAATCGTCGAGCCGAGTTCAAATTTCCATCTAGTTTTTTGCATTCACTTTTGCACAAGTACCGTTGGGAAAGGCATGAGTCCGTCTCTTTATCCGTCAGTTATGGGTTAAATAGCAGGGTAGGCTGGTTTTTTCCAGCTTTGAGTGGCAACCAACCTAAGAGAGAGAAAAAAAGCTACAAATAGTTTTCTATGGCAAAGGCAACGGCAAACCACTTCACGATCTTTGCACAAATATTTTCTGGCTTTAAATAACCTGCAAAGGGTTGATAATCCGTAGAAAACGAAACAATCGGTCAAATAGCTTCTAGGTAATCTACACGCTATTTCTTTCTCGTTTTTAATATTTCATGTGGTTATTAAATCCCCTTCCCCCCCTATTTTTTAAAAAAAAGATTTTTTTATACCTAGCATCCTGGGTATGAGGATAAACTAGACCCGGCAGCAAGGCCTCTGATCCAGAGGTTTTGAGGAGCGTAGTACCACCTCTTATTGCTGTTATTCCCAGATCCACCCTGACCCGGGGTGGCAGCGCTTGTTAGGGTCGCAGGTAATGAATCCGCAAACTGGCGTAAAACATGAAAATATAAAGAAGCATTAGAAAAAATTACCATCAATACATTTTTGAAAAAAAGAAAATTACCAAAGCTCACAAGAGAATAAAACTTCGGGAATAAATGACCCATAAGATGTTGATATGCCGTCAAACAATCCAAACCAAACCAAACGATCTTTTCCAAGGATGCGATGCAATTCACAGATAGTTGTTGCGAGAATAGGGGATAAGAAGATTCCCCCAAATTTGTATACAGGGAACTGAAGACAGCAAAACACGCACAACACATGCCTAGGAAAAGGTTTAAACATAATCTTAAGGATAATCTGAATGCATTGCTCATGAATGTGCAGAATTGGGAAGAACGGTCTTTAAATTGTACAGAAGGGAGACACTTTATAAGGGAGGGATGCAATGGCTTTAAGGACGAATGTCTTAGGCATGCTCAGATCAAACGTGATTTTCTAAGAGGTACATAATTTTTTTTAATCAGTTCATAAAGCCACCAGGACGCAAGAGGTTTCTGAGTGTTAGAGAATATGAGAAAAAAAGACGACTATTACGGAGAGAAGACAATAAAAGAATAAGAATTAACGAAAACTAAATATTTTATACACAACTTTATGGCTTTAACTAAATATCGATTGCGTTTAGCATGAAACAGACTGTCGCCTCTGGGTGTTGAATTCAATGTTCAGTTACACACAAACACACACACACACACACACACACACACACACATATATATATATATATATATATATATATATATATATACATATATGTGTGTGTGTGTGTATTTAGGCAGCAATTCTTCTTTCATGCACATTTCATTGAAAACGACGGACAAGGTGCTTTTATTTAGTTTTTTATACAATTTCTCATGCGATTTAATAATGTTTTTCTTTTCGGGTGATAAATTATATAAAAACTGAATGTACTTTTTATCCGAGCGCTTTCGGCTATACATTTAGCCATTTTCAAGGATTATATTTTAATTGTTAGAATTAGAAATAGTTTGTTATATGTATGTTTTATAAAATGTTTCATATATGAAAATTTCTCGGACATTCAGGCCGGTAAATGTTATTTAATATTGTTTATTATAAAACAGAGCATTTGCTTAAATACTTGTATCTATAAAAAGAACGTAAAACATAATATATATAAATGTCTTTAAATAAATTGTCGGACTATGTACAATTCAAAAAAATATATATATATATGTATACAAATGCAAGAGAAATAAAATAACTTACGAAAAATGTGTAACGATTTGTTTTTAAATTTCCCTAATAAATAATTTTTTTCATATATTATCTACCATCGCCTGAGGAAGTACAATCATTGTATTAAAACATGAAAGCTTTTTTGTAGCGATGTAAAATGTTTTATTATATTAAAATATTATAATATATATATTCCGTACCGTACGCTGACGGCTTAGCAGGAGAAGTTCGGACTGACGCAAATTCAGTCGGGTTGCGATCGTAGCTAGAGGCAACCGGACGTCTAGCCACACTGGTGAGCTGCGAAACAGTCTTTCTGTGGATGACAAAAATATATATATATGTGTGTGTATAATATTTTTTCTGTTTATACGTTATTTTTATAGATGCAATTTATTTAAGACAATGCTCTGTTTTTAATTAAACAATATTAATTACATTTACCTGCCGGAATGTTCGAGAAATTTCTCAGAAAATGTGCGTTCTCCGACAAGCATTCCCATACGTGTTGTGGGTCTCTCCCCTTTTTACACAAGATGGACTCGTCTAAAGTATACTTATACAGACAGAGTTGGAGATACGAGGGAGACACGTTGAGATAACGCTGAGATACGTAGAGTCCACACACACAGAGAGAGAGAGAGAGAGAGAGAGAGAGAGAGAGAGAGAGAGAGAGAGAGAGAGATAATTACGCCTTCACTTACAGAGACTTGTACATATACTTTCTACTAACCCGCATTCCTGGACTACTAATCTTCATTTCAAGTTTGTATTCTTACGTTCAATACACTTATTTTCCTATTTCAATTACTGGCGTTATTTATTTATTTGTGCAGGATTCCATCCCCGGAATCCACAACAATACGGAAACCGTCGTTTGATCTGAACCATTTAGCTACAGAGAAGCGTCTGGTTATCAAAGTTCAAATTACTGTTTATAAACACACAACCTTCGAGGATTTTTTTCGATCGATCATTTCTGCTCACGAAACGTATCTTAACGTATACAACGGCAACATATCATGAAATGGATTAAGTCCGACAACTATTTAATATATTTTCTGTTTGCAGGTTATTTTGATAGATACAATTTATTTCAGGAAAATGCTCTGTTTTTAATTAAACAGTATTAATTACATTTACCGGCCTGAATGTTTGAGAAATTCCGTAGAAACTATGCGTTCTCCGACAGGAATCGAACCTGTATTCCTATACCGAAATCATCATTGGGCTTGAAGTGCTGTACCATTCAGACCGGAAAATGCAATTAATACTGTTTAATTAAAAACATAGTATTTACTTAAATAAATTCTATCTTAAAAATAACGCACGAACAGAAAATATATTAAATAATTGTCGGACTTAATGCTTTTCATGATATGAATGGAGCTCCATGGCTGCTTGGAGTTTGTTTACGTTTGTAAAAACAATACGCTAGATTTAGCTGACTCATTCTGTCGAGTGCAGATAGCTCAGTGAACATAGCTTAATGGTAGAAGCTCTGACTGACACAAAATTTATTTTCAATGTCAGTCCTCCTCTGGTAGACGCCTTGTTAATGAGAATAGGTTTGTTTTTGCGACTGGTGGGAGCGTAAGTTGTATCCCGGGGAAAGCGGTCTGGGGTTGGAGTTTATTTATAGCCAGGACCTTTCGTTGTTTGTAGTTTCATATCAGTTCTTACTATGTGGCGTTTATTATACAGGCCCCGAGTGTGTTTTTTCTGGGATTCACAGTAAATAGTTTCTGTACTACAGGTATCCAATATTATTAATAAGCGACGGGGGATTTAAACTTAAATCCGTTAAGGTTAATGTAAATTAGTTGAGCTATCGATTTATAGATTGTGGGTAATACCAGAGAATACAGAATAAATTATGCTGTCCAAAACACTTATATGCGTACATATCTTCATATGTACATATATGTACATTTACATGTCCATAAATATATGCCACTTTACGTACACATACATCCCCAAATATATGCACCTGTATTCTTATGTAATTTAGAATTTATTTCTATGTCTACATTTCGTGATTAGTTCTCTCTGTTGATATAATAGTTTGCATTGATTTTTATATTTTATTATCCTGATAATTTCCTCTTAGCATAGCTTTCACCTATTCTGAAAACTACTGGGGCGAGCTCTCTGTGGATCAGGTTTCTTAACTAATATTACAAGGATCCACCCAGATTATATACCAACGGATCGATTACCTGTACTACACACACACACACATACATATATGTGTGTGTGTGTGTATTTGTGTGTGTGTTTATGTGTGTGTGTGTGTGTGTGTGTGTGTGTGTGTGTAGTACAGGTAATCGATCATTTGGTATATAATCTGAGTGGATCCTAGTAATATTAGTATATATATATATATATATATATATATGTGAGTTTGTGTAAGTGTGTGTGTTTGTGTGTGTGTTTGTGTGTGTGTGTGTGTGTATCCGACACTCACGTACTCATATTTGTGACATACACATCCATTTATGTAGGGAAAATATAAACACACATGCGTCCCTACAACCGTTTGAAAATGAATCTGACAGAAATTATATACAACAAGGTTAGGCCATGTGAGGCAAAGAAAATAAAATGAATTCAGCGAAGATTATTGCATTTTGTTATGTTAAGTTTTATCGATTTCTTCGAATTTTGATATCTCATCGATCTGTGAATGAAGAAAACAGGAAAAATCTGAAGAAGAAACAAATGTTAAGACGGATAAAATACGAAGGCAAAGCAATAAAACGAAGCCACGGCAAGGAAGAAAACAAAAACAAAAAAACAAAGTCCTCAAAAATTTCAGAGACAACAGATCGCATTTCTTTTCTAAATATGAATGGAAAAGAAAAATAAATAAATAAAGAAATGCTGGTGTTTACCGCCCGGAGTTTTTCAACATTCTTATGATTCCTACTCACGCATCACAACACTTCACATCTGCAAAATCAAATAATTATTGAAAACATGAAAAATTAATAATTATTTTCATATCTGTTCTCGCTATTCGTAGCAAACTCTAATGCCGACAAAGATGTCAAATTCCTGTATATTCTTAATAAAAAAATATATTAATTCTAAGAATCGAATTCATAAAAGGATATGCTATAAAAAGGTGTGTTCCTCTCGGTAGAAAATGCTGCCATATATAAAATCCGACATCAATTTCCACGAATGTTGTTTCAGATTCCCTGGGTTGTCTCATGGACCTGACATCAGTTTGTTGGTGCTAGCTGATGCATCAGCGGTTTTTGAGCATTTTTGGACACTGTTAAGGCATTTCTACTCGTCGGTTGTGTATTTTTATCATAACCTCCTGATCTTTAGCCCCCGTCATGACTCCAGTGAATGCAAGAAGTTCTTCTCGTGGTGCAAAGTGGAAATATACATTGTCTAATCTGGTACAATCGCTAATCCGTGGATAATTGATAATAATCTCTTTGGATGGAGCAAAAAGTGTATTAAAGAAGAAGAAGAAGAAGAGATGCAGATCTTACCTTGCTAATGTTTAAACTCTTTTTCTTTGTCAACCAGAATTTTCATGAGTTTTTACAAACACCCTAATCCTCCAAGATGATTCATTTAGAAACTGAGCAGATATGAAGATTTCGACCTGACCAACCTGTTGATATTCATCCTCTCTATGTCGCCACCCTCGCTTCCTTCCCCAAACAATGCTATTACTGTGTCCACAATTATGAAATAATGCGAGGAAAAGATAACTAGGAAAAGTGTCCGTCATTTACCCAGTTTGTGATGCAGCGTTGGGGGCCTGAAGAATTGCCGATAGACCATAAGAAGCTAGAAATGACATGCAACGCAGGAATAAAATTTTAAGCAATTAGCGGATTTTTAAAAATCCGATATTATTTAATATTACGGCCAAGATGAAACCTGCATTCCCTTCATTTAGGAAACGATCAGTTATCCGGGCGTGCCGTCACCGTTTTGGTCACGAAGAGCATTACAGCATGGCAAGGAGCAATTAACCATTCTAAATAAATATGCATCTCTCGTCGGAACAATTCTGAGTCTATATTTGCGAGCTTATTTTATATTATTTTATATGCCAAATAATAAACAAAATAACTTAAGTAATATCTTAAACAGATATATTAATCAGATATTATTTCCCCTTATTATAAACGTTCCTGTACGATCACTGAAGTTAAGCAACGTCGAGCATGGTCAGTACCTAGATGCGTGACCACTTGGTAATATCAGGTGCTGTGAGCTTGGATGTGCGGGTGGTGTAATGGATGACGGTTCAGAATTTCAAATCGGAGAGCCGAGTTCCAATTCCCGTTGGGTTCTTTATATTCACAGACGCACAAATACCATTGGCAAAGGTATGGATCCACCTTTCCACCCTGCTATGGGTTAATTAGTAAAACTTGTATTATTAAATTATCTAATTAAAAAAAAATTGTACAATCTAAATAACCTTATAAGCCGGAGAAAACAAATCAATCTGTCAATCTTTTTAGCATTAAAATTAATGTCTACCAACCAAGATTATGAAAAGAAAGTGTACCCTACGGTAGAGATAGAACCAGCATTTACAAACTTTTGATGATTTGGGCCGCAGAGGTTAATTTCTCTGTTTTCTTTTTAACAATCTACTGAAACACATAAACCCACTGAAGACTAGAGCCATTGAATAAAACTTTGCCGTGATAAAGTCTGTCAGATGGCGAAACGCGTCAGATAAATTTAGTTTTTCCTTTTTTTTAAAATTCATATATATATATATATATATATATAGTCAAACCTAGGTTTGACTATGTTTGCTCTACGTTTGTATCGAGCTCTTTAGTTAGTTGTTTACTCGTATCGGGATTTTTTCTTTGGGCCTTGAACCTGTATTTGTGCGATTATTTTCGACAGACTTTCATGTTCCTGGCTCTTTCTTTTTTAAAACCTTTTTTTCCCTTCGTGATTGATTTGGCCATTGTTAAATCAAGAATTCGAAGGTTTTTCGACACTAGTATAGTTACCTATATATATATATATATATATATATATATATATATATATATATATATATATATATATATATATATATAATTAACACACAAAAGTAACTCCTGTAGGTGTATACTACAAAGGCACATTGGAGTACGGTTCTGGATATCGAAACGACAGAGCATTAATATTAAATTATCATAATAATCCAGTTTCCTTATTTAAATATTTATATTTAAGTATAACTTTATTTAAACAAGAAATAAATCAATACGCATATATTTTCAAAACTTTAAAAAATTAAAAATTAAAAAAAAAAACCCAGAATATTCAAGAAAAATGAGCCTGGAATAAAAATAAGTCTCTGTCTGTGACACCGGAAATAACATTGTTACATTATCTTTGGCACTTGGAGACGAAAGAGAGAGAAAAGAAAGAAAAGGAATTCATGAGAGAGTATGAGGAGACAAGAAAATTATGAAGAGAAGAAGGAACCACGATATTCTACACACGTGCAAATACACACACACACACGAGCGTACACACACATACATACACACGCGTACACACATATACATACCCACGCGTACACACACAAACACACAAGGAAGAAAAAAATCAACCTAACAAGAATTCAAAAATAAATTATATTTTGACTTAATACAAAAATAACGAAAATGAAAAGTCGACAGACAGTGGATGATACCTCCTGACGACCACACAAAGGTACGTCTAACTAAACTCTGGAGTATCAGTACTGAATATAACATCAATCAGCTAAGTGACAAATCTCATAATTGTATTAATCCTATATACTATATACGAGGCGGTGTAATGGTTAGCAAGCTTGTCTCGCTAGAACAATTACGACTGAGTAGTGAGTGCGATACTCACTGGGTGCCCCCTACTTTCGGCCTTGTGCCATATCTAAGCAATGCTCGGAAAATCACTATACCATATATATCAAAGAAAAACAAAAACCTTTGGTGGAACCAAGGAACAACTTGCCAAAACCTAAAACTCTTATCCAAATACAGTCTCGAATAAAAACGCCAATACTGAAAAAAGTGCTCGAAGCCCAGATTACCTAGACCGAGCAAAAAACACTTATCAGCGTTAAATCCTAAGAAAGGATGGCTCTTGTCGTAACTCGAGTTTCACGCATACGAGAGGTTCAGACGACATATATATATATATATATATATATATATATATATATATATATATATATGTGTGTGTGTGTGTGTGTGTGTATGTGTGTGTGTATGTGTGTGTTTCCTAATGGATTTATTTTTAATCCAGTATATATAAATAGGACAGGTAATAAATCCAAGTGCCTCCTAATAATATAAGATATTAAAACTGATCCACAAAAAGTGTTCAATGTATTTATTATATTGATTTTCTAAGCGTAGGTTAGAAGTGGCACAAGGCCGAAATTATGGGGCACCCAGTGCGGAACGAAGACACTATTCAGTTGTAACTGTTTTAGCGAGACAAGCTTGCTAAACATTACACCACGCCGAGGTGCCCAACAATTTTCCAAGCGTAGCTGAGATGTGGCACAAGGCCGAAAGTATGGGGCACTCAGTGAGGATCGAACTCACTACTCAGTCGTAAGCGGGACAAGCTTGCTAACTATTACACCGCCTCGAGGTGCCCAGTAGTGATTTTCTAAGCGTAGCTTAGATGTGACACAAGGCCGAGAGTATGGAGCACCCAGTGAGGATCAAACTCACTACTCAGCTATAAATGATCTAGCAAGACAAGCTTCTTAACCATTACACCACGCCGAGATGCTTATCAATGTATGTATTTATTATAACAGAGCATATAAATTACAGAACAGGGAAATCAAAAATGACCTCATGAGAATAGACTATTTCTACTTACGTCCATACATCGGCTTTATTCAACTCTCAAAAAAGCTGATGTACGGACGTCGGTAGAAATAATATATATTACTTAAAGCGTTATTTTTTAGTGGATACCCATATTTGAAATAGACGCCCCGTCTTGATTTTAAGCAGTGGGTAATAGATTCTTCTTCAGTGCACAGGTCGAATTTACTGCTTATAAACTTCAATCTTCCATGAATCTCTCACGTACATTCATAACTGCTCATGGCGTATCAAATGTAAACAAAAGACGTCACACATTATGAAATGGACAAAGTCCGACAATTATTTAAAGACATTTTTTATGTTTAACATTCTTTTTATAGATACAAGTATTTAAGTAAATGCTTTGTTTTATAATAAACAGTATTAAATGACATTTATCGGCCTGAATATCCGAGAAATTTTCATAGAAAAATATTCGTCCCCCGACAGTTAAATCGGTTAAAAAGGCACGTCAGGCTATATGACGGTTCCGTATAGGATACAGGTTCGAATCCTGTCGGAGGACGAATATTTTCTATGAAAATTTCTCGGACATTTAGGCCGGTAAATGTTATTTAATACTGTTTATTATAAAACAAAGCATTTACTTAAATACTTGTATCTATAAAATGAATGTTAAACATAAAAAATGTCTATAGTTTTGCAACTAGTCCAGAAGTACCGTATTGTTATTACTTGTTTACGCTATTTACATTGTTCGGACTGTTGTCCTCATGTTTATTACCATATTCACGACGTTTCGGTCGTTGTACGCTCCGGCCTTCTACAGGTAATATTTGTTAGAATTTCGAAACGAACCCTTTCTTTAGTGCACGGGGGTAGAATGTTCAGATTCCACATCCCACACCTTTGGATAATGCAGATTTCGTTAATTGCCCCTTGATGACACTCCACGTTTTTGTTCTCTCTGCTGTGGCCAGGGATTGACCTCACAACTCTTTGGGTCAAGTCACTTTTAGGATAGATGTACTTAATTTACCATGCTAGATTTATAGAGTTAATTAAATATTGTAGTGACTCTGTTATCAAAATTATGAGATGTTTATGCCTACTCCCTAATTATGGGTGTGTTTGTATTAATTCAATGCTTAAAGATGTGTTGAAAATAAAAATATACACACTCTATATTTCTGAGATGAGGTATTGTAACTAGTTACACTATTTACATCGTTCAGACTGTTGTCCTCAACTTTATTGTCATATTCACGACGTTTCAGCCTTTGTACACTCTGGCCTTCTTCAGGATCTGTCTATATTTCTGAGATGAGGTATTGTAACTATTTACACTATTTACATCGTTCAGACTGTTGTCCTCAACTTTATTGTCATATTCACGACATTTCAGCCTTTGTACACTCTGGCCTTCTTCAGGATCTGTCTATATTTCTGAGATGAGATATTGTAATTATTTACACTATTTACAATGTTCAGACTGTTGTCCTCAACTTTATTGTCATATTCACGACGTTTCAGCCTTTGTACACTCTGGCCTTCTTCAGGATCTGTCTATATTTCTGAGATGAGGTATTGTAACTATTTACACTATTTAAATGGTTCAGACCGTTGTCCTCATTTCTATTGCTATATTCATGATGTTTCGGCCGTTGTACGCTTTGCCTTCTTCAGGTTATATTAGTTAGAATTTCAAACTGAACACTTTATTTAGTCCATGGAGGTAAATTGTTCTAATTCCACGTGTCATGCCTTTGGATGTCTCAGTTTCAGTTAATGGCCAGGGATTGAACTCGTTGGTTCGTGTAAATCGTTGTGGGAAAGGCAATAAAGTCGAGGGCAACAGTCCGAACAGTATAAATAATGTAAATACAGGGTGCCTTCGATAAATTGTCGCCATTTTATATTTTTAAGTTCACACATGTGCGTTGTTTTTTATTTTATTTTATTTTGTCGACTACGCAGTATAGTAGGGCCAGCTGGACACCGTCTATGAGGGAAAGACCACCATGGCGCAATTCACTTCGCCAGAAATTTGGAAACGGCATGCTGTACTGCTTGGCATTCGCGCCGAAAGCTCTAATAGGAACATTTCAATTTTCAGTATTTCGGTGTCAATTTGAGGACAGTGCAGAGGATTCGGTAAGAGTTGGATGAGTGTAATGGTGATTACGAAGGTACAGCATCTCAGAAAACTAACTCTGATCATTCTGATAAGAAAAGAACACCTGAATTTGTTGGGGATGGTCTCAGACTCAACACGGAGTGTCTTCTGGAGGTTGTGCTTCTCTGGGTGGAGAAGGTGGCTGCTGGAAGACACTATGTCAGGCAACAGGACTCTGCAACTTGCCACACAAGCAGGAAAACCCAGTCATGACCGTGAGACAATTTCTGCGACCACATTACTTCTAACTGCCCAGAATACAATCCGTACATCGGCTTTATTCAATTCCAAAAAAAGCCGATGTACGGACGTCGGTAGAAATAATATATATATATTAATTATAACGTTATTTTTTTAGTGGTTACCCATATTTGAAATAGACGCCCCGTTTTGATTTTAAACGGTGTGTATTAGATTCTTCTTCAGTGCACAGTGTGTATTAGAAGAATCTAATACACACTGTTTAAAATCAAAATGGGGCGTCTATTTTAAATATGGGTATCCACTCTTAGTATTATGTGTGGGCAAGTGAGAGACCAACAAAACTGCTTGTAACACCAAAGATGAACTGAATGCAATGATTATAGCTGAATTCACCAACTTAAACAAGGAGACTGCCCAGAAGAACTGCAGGAGATTCCAAAGTTGTCTGGAGGCCAAGGTTGAAGCTAATGGCGATTTTATTAGATAAATCTGCTCTTTAGTATTTGAAGATAGTTTTGTGTAATGTTGGTAGACGTATCTATTAAAATGAGCTGTCAGTGTTAGTTTCATCTTTTGCGTCATTTAGACGACAATTTATCCAGCGCACCCTGTACTTACAATGCCTCATCTCCGAAGTATAGGCAGATGCTGTTGCTTGCTTGTAAAATTATAATGTTTTCTCTCGCCGCAACTAGATTAGTTAAATATACAGAATTCTGTTGGACAAATTATTTTCATATCTAGGATTCTATAGAATTGATCATTTTCATATACAGATTTCTGCTGCATCGATTACATTTATGTGATGAATTCTGTTGAATAAACTATCTCCATATGCAGGATTCTCTGAATAGATTATTTTCATATGCAAGAATCTGTCGCTTACATTACTTTTATGCGTAGGACTCTTATGAATAGACCTTTTTTTCCTACGCAGTATTCGGTTGAATAGATTTGTTTCATACGGAAGATTCTGCTTAATAGATGACTTTTACATATGCTATTCCGTTGCATAAATTGCATTTGACATCCTCCTGCCGAGGAACTAACTGAGAACCATTGTCACTTTAGATTTAATATTATTTTCGTCTAACGGAGAATTCATGGATAATATTGAGAACCAGGCCTTAACAACATAAGATATGCAGATGACAGAATATTGAGAGCAGACACAGAAAGAAAACTACAAAAACTCCGGTAGAACGTAGGGGTGGAAAGCGCAAAGAAAACGCGAGAAAATGAAAATATACAGAGAGAGAGAGAATTAGAAGTCTTAACTGGATTTATTATTGGTGGTCATAATCTTAACAACATAAGATATGCAGATGACACGGCGTTGACAGTAGACACAGAAAGGAAACTACAAGAACTCTCACAGAAGGTAGTGATGGAAAGCAAGAAGAAAGGACTAAACATCAATTACAAGAAGACAAATATAATGGTTGTTAGCAAGAGGGACAACCTAACTTACAAATTACAGATTGGAGATGCCGAAATCAAACAAGTGCAACAATTTAGATACATCGGAAGCATATTAACAGAGGACGGAAATTTGAAGGTGTACTGGGAATTCGAAAGATGCCTTCCAAAGGCTGAGCAAACTATTAGGAAACAGGAAAATATCGTTAGAAACAAAGAAAATAGAACCGAACTATTATATAATATCAATCAAATAGGACAGTAAATGTTAGACAATCTTCTCACAGATGAAAAAGAGAAGAAATGTGGTTCTACAGGAAGAATGCCACGGACTGAACATGGAAGCAACGACGAAAAGGTTAGACAATGAATTCAGTAAATATGCAAAAATAGAAAGGGGCGTAAGACAAGGATGCCTCCTCTTACCGGACTTATTTAACCTGTACAGTGAGGCGATTCCGAGATAATTAGGAGTCTTACCAGGTTTCAATATTTAATCTACACTATTAACAACATAAGATATGCAAATGATACTGTCTGAGTGAAGGTACAGAAAGAAAACTACAAGCACTTTTACAGAAAGCCGTGAAGGAAAGCGAGAAGAAAGGACTAAACATTAACAGCAAGAAGATAGAATGCATCGTTGTCGGTAAAAGGTACAGCCGGATATGCAAATTACAAATTGGAGATACCAAAATCAAACAAGTCCAACAATCCAAATATCTGGAAAGTGTTTTAAGAGAGGAAGGAAATTGTGACACTGAAATCCCAAGGCTCATTGGGATAGTGAAAGATGTCTTCCAAAAGCTAAGCAAAGTATTAAGAAACATGAAATAAGTACTGAACTTTTGCATAATATCAGGCATCCTATATGGCAGTGAATGCTGAACAATCTCCTTGCAGATAAAGAAGTGACTTGAAGCAACAGAAATGTGGTTCTTCAAAAGGATGCTGGGAATACCATGGACTGAACGTGTAACGACAATGTTTTTGAGAGAATGGAAACAAAAAGAACACTTATACTTAATATTAGAAAGAGATAGTTAAAATTTCTCATAATGAAGAAAGAGGGTTTGGAAAATTTGATACTCACAGGATAGATTGAAGGCAAAAGGGACAGAGAAAATCAATGCATAACTTACCTTCAGAGAATACCGTATTGATAGCAGACACAGTAAAACTACAAAAATCCTACAGAAGGTAGTGACAGAAAGCAAGAAGAAAGGACTAAAGATCAATTGCAAGAAGTCAGAATTCATGGATGTTAGGAAAAGGGACACCCCAACATGCAAATTACAAATTGGGGATACCAAAATCAAACAAGTACAATTTAAATATCTGGGAAGTGATTTAACAGCAGACGGAAAGCGTGACACTGAAATGCAAAGGTGGATTGGTATATGGCAAAAGTTACCTTCCAAAAGCTACAGGGAATAAGATGGAATATCGTCGGCACCCGCTCACATCAGGATCGGCATCCTCTCTCCCTATTCTCTTTCTCCACCTGGTTAGCGTCGGTGGAGATGCCTGTGAATCCGAGAGAGTTTGTCGAGAACCGTTCGCGTTTAAAGACGCGGAAATTCGAAAGCACGCTTTGGGATACCTTGCAAAAGCTAAGCAAAGTATTGTTAGAACCAAAGAAAACAGTACTGTAGCGTTATGTAATATCAATCTTCTTATATGGTAGGGCCTTCCTCTCACAGAGGAACAGGAGACTTGAAGCAAAAGAATGTGGTCCTACAGAAGGATGCTGAGAATGCCATGAATCAAACATATACGCAACGACGAAGTTTTAGATAAAATGGAAACAAAGGACATTTATACGTAACTTCAGGAAAAGATAATTGAAACATAATGAGGAAAGAAGGCTTGGAAAATTTGATACTTACAGGACATACTGAAAGTAAGAGAGTTAGAAAAATAACAAAAAATCGACCTGGTGAGTTTGAGGGAATTGATGGCGGAAGAAGGTTTAGGAGAAATAACAAAACGACAACATTTATTAAGAGCTACAAGGGACAGGAAATTGTGGAGAGCCATGATCGCCGACGTCCTGAAGGGACACTGCATATAGAAGAGGAGGAATGAGTTTGAGTAAATGGATGACGGAACAAGGTTTAGGACTAATAACAAAAAGACAAAATTATTAAGAGCTACAAGGGACAGGAAATTGTGGAGAGCCATGATCAGCCACGTCCTGAAGGGACACGGCAGATAGAAGAAGAGGAATGAGTTTGAATAAATGGATAGCGGAACAGAGTTTAGGAAAAATAACGAAAAGCCAAAAATTATTATGTGCTACAAGGGACGGAAAATTGGAAAGTCGTAATCACCAATGACCTGAACGGACACGGTATATAGACGAAGATGTCATTTTTGTTGACTTGACAACGGCTGTCATGGTCCTAACTTGTTTGTTACTCTTGAAAAATTTGGACAATTTTAGTTGACTATTAAAATTTCTCCCTATGCCATATAACTTGGTTAAAACAAACACTCTAGTAACTCCTCGTAACCCGCAAGATTTACTGGGATTAAACCGACAACATATGGATAAGAAAGGAGTTGTAGCGATATCAGTCTCAGCCGATTAAATAGAAAACAGTTGACTTGATCAAAAATGTTCCCCGACATTCATTTTCCCGCTGTTTATCAGCTAAGTAGACTTCACAAGTAGTACTGCAAACGGCTCTGACAAAAAAGGTCACTGAATGAAGATACATTGCTTTTTTGACACAAATGACAATGAACAATGAGCTCTATAAGACAATGGTCAATACCAGCGAAAAACGCAGAGGGACATGATCGCTTCGAGGGCAACGCGAAAGAGAAGATGCCCCTTAGATTGTTCACCCCCTCTCACCTACACCTCATCTCTCCCTCGATCATTTGTAGCGGTAGGTTACACCCAGAGAATAAAATCTGCTTACTGCTAGACATGTATTATGGTTTTAATTTGTGTGTGAAGATCTGGCTAAAGCGCTTGACTGGAAGAAATTGCGCCCTGAGAACGAACCTGGTGTCTGGTCTGAGCTGCAACGCTACAGAGTTAAATACACAACAATAGAAAGATAGTAAGACCAAGCTGTTTTTTTTCGCAATAGAATTATTTAACCTATATAGCGAAACTAATACATTATCGTTTAATGTATGCTCCCTTGTATTATTGTTTAATAAACGGTCCTTAACCCAACGTTAAGGGACGACAATGGAACAAACCCTACCAAGATTTATTATTGGCGACCGTAACTTTAACAAAATAAAATATACGGATGACATTGTGCTTATGGCGGACTCACAAGGAATACTGTAAAATTCCTAGACAAGGTTGCAAAGAAATGCAAGTAAAAAGGACTAACGATGACTTAAAAGAAAAGTCTATGGTCACCAAAAATGAGAAAACGCTAATGTTCTGAGCTTCGTTTGTTTCTTTTGTTTTTTGTATGGCATTGGGCCATTTAATGCCGAAATTTAATGCCGAAATTTAATGTTTGCCCTTAAATAAAGGCTTATATTTAAACAGCCATTTTTTAAAAAAATTTTAGATAGTAAGACTGTTGTTAGTTATGGCTATCTTTTTTTAAATGATATTTTTGAGATATTTAAAATTTCTCATCGAAATTGGAATATGTAAAGTCTATCAGTATTTTGAAAAAGTTCTTTTTGAAACAGTTCTTTTTGAAAAAGAACTGCTAGTTATTTTCTAATACAGAGTAGCGTACATTAACTTATATATTAGCTTATTTGCATATTAAGGCATATAAAAGGAGACATCGTTAAAAGGGACAAAAATGGAAAACAACAACTCTTGTTTCCTTCATAATTTACTTTTACCCAATAGTAAGAACTTCTAGGCATCTTGTATTACAGAGTAGCGTACATTAACTTATAAATTAGCTTATTTGCATATTAAGGCATATAAAAGGAGACATTGTTAAAAGGGACAAAAATGGAAAACAACAACTCTTGTTTCCTTCATAATTTACTTTTACCCAATAGTAAGAACTTCTAGGCATCTTGTATTACAGAGTAGCGTACATTAACTTATAAATTAGCTTATTTGCATATTAAGGCATATAAAAGGAGACATTGTTAAAAGGGACAAAAATGGAAAACAACAACTCTTGTTTCCTTCATAATTTACTTTTACCCAATAGTAAGAACTTCTAGGCATCTTGTATTACAGAGTAGCGTACATTAACTTATAAATTAGCTTATTTGCATATTAAGGCATATAAAAGGAGACATTGTTAAAAGGGACAAAAATGGAAAACAACAACTCTTGTTTCCTTCATAATTTACTTTTACCCAATAGTAAGAACTTCTAGGCATCTTGTATTACAGAGTAGCGTACATTAACTTATAAATTAGCTTATTTGCATATTAAGGCATATAAAAGGAGACATTGTTAAAAGGGACAAAAATGGAAAACAACAACTCTTGTTTCCTTCATAATTTACTTTTACCCAATAGTAAGAACTTCTAGGCATCTTGTAATAGAGAGTAGCTTACATTAACTTATAAATTAGCTTATTTGCATATTAAGGCATATAAAAGGAGACATTGTTAAAAGGGACAAAAATGGAAAACAACAACTCTTGTTTCCTTCATAATTTACTTTTACCCAATAGTAAGAACTTCTAGGCATCTTGTATTACAGAGTAGCGTACATTAACTTATAAATTAGCTTATTTGCATATTAAGGCATATAAAAGGAGACATTGTTAAAAGGGACAAAAATGGAAAACAACAACTCTTGTTTCCTTCATAATTTACTTTTACCCAATAGTAAGAACTTCTAGGTATTACAGAGTAGCGTACATTAACTTATAAATTAGCTTATTTGCATATTAAGGCATATAAAAGGAGACATTGTTAAAAGGGACAAAAATGGAAAACAACAACTCTTGTTTCCTTCATAATTTACTTTTACCCAATAGTAAGAACTTCTAGGCATCTTGTATTACAGAGTAGCTTACATTAACTTCTAAATTAGCTTATTTGCATATTAAGGCATATAAAAGGAGACATTGTTAAAAGGGACAAAAATGGAAAACAACAACTCTTGTTTCCTTCATAATTTACTTTTACCCAATAGTAAGAACTTCTAGGCATCTTGTAATACAGAGTAGCTTACATTAACTTATAAATTAGCTTATTTGCATATTAAGGCATATAAAAGGAGACATTGTTAAAAGGGACAAAAATGGAAAACAACAACTCTTGTTTCCTTCATAATTTACTTTTACCCAATAGTAAGAACTTCTAGGTATTACAGAGTAGCGTACATTAACTTATAAATTAGCTTATTTGCATATTAAGGCATATAAAAGGAGACATTGTTAAAAGGGACAAAAATGGAAAACAACAACTCTTGTTTCCTTCATAATTTACTTTTACCCAATAGTAAGAACTTCTAGGTATTACAGAGTAGCGTACATTAACTTATAAATTAGCTTATTTGCATATTAAGGCATATAAAAGGAGACATTGTTAAAAGGGACAAAAATGGAAAACAACAACTCTTGTTTCCTTCATAATTTACTTTTACCCAATAGTAAGAACTTCTAGGCATCTTGTAATACAGAGTAGCTTATATTAACTTATAAATTAGCTTATTTGCATATTAAGGCATATAAAAGGAGACATTGTTAAAAGGGACAAAAATGGAAAACAACAACTCTTGTTTCCTTCATAATTTACTTTTACCCAATAGTAAGAACTTCTAGGCATCTTGTAATACAGAGTAGCTTACATTAACTTATAAATTAGCTTATTTGCATATTAAGGCATATAAAAGGAGACATTGTTAAAAGGGACAAAAATGGAAAACAACAACTGTTGTTTCCTTCATAATTTACTTTTACCCAATAGTAAGAACTTCTAGGTATTACAGAGTAGCGTACATTAACTTATAAATTAGCTTATTTGCATATTAAGGCATATAAAAGGAGACATTGTTAAAAGGGACAAAAATGGAAAACAACAACTCTTGTTTCCTTCATAATTTACTTTTACCCAATAGTAAGAACTTCTAGGCATCTTGTAATACAGAGTAGCTTATATTAACTTATAAATTAGCTTATTTGCATATTAAGGCATATAAAAGGAGACATTGTTAAAAGGGACAAAAATGGAAAACAACAACTCTTGTTTCCTTCATAATTTACTTTTACCCAATAGTAAGAACTTCTAGGCATCTTGTAATACAGAGTAGCTTACATTAACTTATAAATTAGCTTATTTGCATATTAAGGCATAAAAAAGGAGACATTGTTAAAAGGGACAAAAATGGAAAACAACAACTCTTGTTTCCTTCATAATTTACTTTTACCCAATAGTAAGAACTTCTAGGCATCTTGTAATAGAGAGTAGCTTACATTAACTTATAAATTAGCTTATTTGCATATTAAGGCATATAAAAGGAGACATTGTTAAAAGGGACAAAAATGGAAAACAACAACTCTTGTTTCCTTCATAATTTACTTTTACCCAATAGTAAGAACTTCTAGGTATTACAGAGTAGCGTACATTAACTTATAAATTAGCTTATTTGCATATTAAGGCATATAAAAGGAGACATTGTTAAAAGGGACAAAAATGGAAAACAACAACTCTTGTTTCCTTCATAATTTACTTTTACCCAATAGTAAGAACTTCTAGGCATCTTGTAATAGAGAGTAGCTTACATTAACTTATAAATTAGCTTATTTGCATATTAAGGCATATAAAAGGAGACATTGTTAAAAGGGACAAAAATGGAAAACAACAACTCTTGTTTCCTTCATAATTTACTTTTACCCAATAGTAAGAACTTCTAGGCATCTTGTAATACAGAGTAGCTTACATTAACTTATAAATTAGCTTATTTGCATATTAAGGCATATAAAAGGAGACATTGTTAAAAGGGACAAAAATGGAAAACAACAACTCTTGTTTCCTTCATAATTTACTTTTACCCAATAGTAAGAACTTCTAGGCATCTTGTATTACAGAGTAGCGTACATTAACTTATAAATTAGCTTATTTGCATATTAAGGCATATAAAAGGAGACATTGTTAAAAGGGACAAAAATGGAAAACAACAACTCTTGTTTCCTTCATAATTTACTTTTACCCAATAGTAAGAACTTCTAGGCATCTTGTAATAGAGAGTAGCTTACATTAACTTATAAATTAGCTTATTTGCATATTAAGGCATATAAAAGGAGACATTGTTAAAAGGGACAAAAATGGAAAACAACAACTCTTGTTTCCTTCATAATTTACTTTTACCCAATAGTAAGAACTTCTAGGCATCTTGTATTACAGAGTAGCGTACATTAACTTATAAATTAGCTTATTTGCATATTAAGGCATATAAAAGGAGACATTGTTAAAAGGGACAAAAATGGAAAACAACAACTCTTGTTTCCTTCATAATTTACTTTTACCCAATAGTAAGAACTTCTAGGCATCTTGTATTACAGAGTAGCGTACATTAACTTATAAATTAGCTTATTTGCATATTAAGTCATATAAAAGGAGACATTGTTAAAAGTGACAAAAATGGAAAACAACAACTCTTGTTTCCTTCATAATTTACTTTTACCCAATAGTAAGAACTTCTAGGCATCTTGTATTACAGAGTAGCGTACATTAACTTATAAATTAGCTTATTTGCATATTAAGGCATATAAAAGGAGACATTGTTAAAAGGGACAAAAATGGAAAACAACAACTCTTGTTTCCTTCATAATTTACTTTTACCCAATAGTAAGAACTTCTAGGCATCTTGTAATAGAGAGTAGCTTACATTAACTTATAAATTAGCTTATTTGCATATTAAGGCATATAAAAGGAGACATTGTTAAAAGGGACAAAAATGGAAAACAACAACTCTTGTTTCCTTCATAATTTACTTTTACCCAATAGTAAGAACTTCTAGGCATCTTGTAATACAGAGTAGCTTACATTAACTTATAAATTAGCTTATTTGCATATTAAGGCATATAAAAGGAGACATTGTTAAAAGGGACAAAAATGGAAAACAACAACTCTTGTTTCCTTCATAATTTACTTTTACCCAATAGTAAGAACTTCTAGGCATCTTGTATTACAGAGTAGCGTACATTAACTTATAAATTAGCTTATTTGCATATTAAGGCATATAAAAGGAGACATTGTTAAAAGGGACAAAAATGGAAAACAACAACTCTTGTTTCCTTCATAATTTACTTTTACCCAATAGTAAGAACTTCTAGGCATCTTGTAATAGAGAGTAGCTTACATTAACTTATAAATTAGCTTATTTGCATATTAAGGCATATAAAAGGAGACATTGTTAAAAGGGACAAAAATGGAAAACAACAACTCTTGTTTCCTTCATAATTTACTTTTACCCAATAGTAAGAACTTCTAGGCATCTTGTATTACAGAGTAGCGTACATTAACTTATAAATTAGCTTATTTGCATATTAAGGCATATAAAAGGAGACATTGTTAAAAGGGACAAAAATGGAAAACCACAACTCTTGTTTCCTTCATAATTTACTTTTACCCAATAGTAAGAACTTCTAGGCATCTTGTATTACAGAGTAGCGTACATTAACTTATAAATTAGCTTATTTGCATATTAAGTCATATAAAAGGAGACATTGTTAAAAGGGACAAAAATGGAAAACAACAACTCTTGTTTCCTTCATAATTTACTTTTACCCAATAGTAAGAACTTCTAGGCATCTTGTATTACAGAGTAGCGTACATTAACTTATAAATTAGCTTATTTGCATATTAAGGCATATAAAAGGAGACATTGTTAAAAGGGACAAAAATGGAAAACAACAACTCTTGTTTCCTTCATAATTTACTTTTACCCAATAGTAAGAACTTCTAGGCATCTTGTAATAGAGAGTAGCTTACATTAACTTATAAATTAGCTTATTTGCATATTAAGGCATATAAAAGGAGACATTGTTAAAAGGGACAAAAATGGAAAACAACAACTCTTGTTTCCTTCATAATTTACTTTTACCCAATAGTAAGAACTTCTAGCCATCTTGTAATACAGAGTAGCTTACATTAACTTATAAATTAGCTTATTTGCATATTAAGGCATATAAAAGGAGACATTGTTAAAAGGGACAAAAATGGAAAACAACAACTCTTGTTTTCCTCATCATTTACTTTTACCCAATAGTAAGAACTTCTAGGCATGTCATTTGTCTTATGGCATATCAACCCATTAGGTTATTTAATACCGAAATTTAATGTTTTTTCCTAAATAAAGGCTTGTATTTAAACAGTTAAAAAACAAAAAAATTTAAATAGTAAGCTAGTTGTTAGTTATGGTTATCTTTTTTAAAATTATATTTTTGAGATTTTTTAAATTTTTCTTAGAAATTGGTATATGTAAAGTGAATTGATGTTTTTAAAAAGTTCTTTTAAGTTTGTTAGTATTTAAACAGATTAAATTAAAATTGCTACAGCTTATCAGTATGTATTTTATGGTGACTAGCTGTTGGCATGCCACACATACCCAAGGTTCTTCCTCTTTTAGGAAATAAGAATAGGTTATAGATGTATGTCCGATATGAAGGCTGGACATAATCACTTCTTCTCTTCTACTTTGGTGTTTCTAATGCTATTCCCCTATAGTAAGTTTCATTTTGTACAGTTTATTGTTTGGGCAGGAGTTCCATCATCATCATCATCATCATCATCATCATCATCATCATCATCATCATCATCATCATCATCACCCTTCGATCTCCTTATGGTTGGTCAGAACTCCACACTGTTTGGTCCTGTATTGGTGTCGCCAGATACCCAATGTCCAGCCCTGTGTCCCCAGCTATGGTATCCGGGAATGTCTATTTTCGTGAGAAGACACTTCCAGAAGGATTCTATAGGAGTAAGGATGAGACACTATTTACATTATTCGGACTATTGTCTTCATCTTTGTCGCCATATTTATCACAACGTTTCGTCCGTTGTACGCTCCGGCCTTCTTCTGGTGGTTGGAATGTCGAACGGGACACTTTATTTTAAGGATGAGACCATTCCCCTGTCCTCTTAGTGGCAATGGCCGACAAACTATAATCGTTTTTGTTTGAGCATAAGAGGTATTGGTTTCAGTTCTCCGTAAATTGTGTTAAGCGTTCCATGGGGCTTCCATAGATTCTGACACTCTTCTCTAATATATTGATTGATTATTGATTTTAGGTCTGTATCTGGGCTTTTCGTATTTAAGGGGTCTGATGTGTTTTTTTGTTTTTTTATAGTAGATGCTTTTCTTGCTGCTAAATCCGTTCTGTCATTCTCTGTGAATGCCAATATGGCTTGGGATCCCGCAGAAGACATTATCTGTATTTAAGCTATTTATCATGTTGAGTAGTTTAATGATGAGTGGGTTTAAAATGTTTTTAATGCCGAAATTTGTTGGAAACTTTGAAATAATAAACATGATATATGTTATTCTGCTTCCACAACTGAGTACGTGGTAGATGATACTCAGCTTTTGTGCATATATATGTTTGTATGGACATAATTACTAGAGACGGTGATATGTGTGTTTATGTTGTTTTATTGATGTTATATTTTGGAATACAGATTGATTTCTTAAAGAAATTGTAGGATATTATATGGATTAATGTCATGAAAGCGTTCTTTCGTATTGGTGGATGTATCGTTGGGAACAGCAGCAATTAAGAGGTGGTTCTACGCTCCTCAAAACCTCCAATCTCCCGATCAGTGGACTTGCTGCCGGATGTAGTTTATCGTCATACTCTCTGATCTTCGTAACGGAGACATCAGAATTAAGTAGTTACAAAAATATTATCTACTAGGCAGTGTAATATTAGACGAAATTTAGACACAGAAATACGAAAGCGTATTGGGATAGCAAAATATGCCTTTCTGAAACTAAGCAAAGTATTAAGACATACAAAAACTTAGAAACAAAGACGAGAATGCTGAACTGCCATGACACATGTATCTTTCTGTATGGAAGTAAATGATGGACTATTTTCTTACCGGTGAAGGAAACCGAAGTGTTAAAAATGTGTTTCTACAGTCGTATATTGAGAATACCATGGATAGGACATGTGAGAAACGGGGAAGTTTTTTTTTTAAGCAAATGGGAAATTAAGGAAACACTTGAAAATTCAGCGACTCATTACGAGTAAAGTGGGCTTGGAAAATATAACACTTACAAGACATATTGAAGGCAAGAAGAGCAGAGAGAAAGAGCAAGCAAACTGCCAAAGTGAATGGATGGACAGCTGGAACAAAGAGCAACAACAGATAGGAAGCTGTGCAGAGGCATTATGGCCCGCATTTTTAAATTGTCCAGGATTCAGTCATATAGGAGGACGGAAATCACATAGCATTTCAGCACTCTTTTCTTTGTTTCAAACAAAATTTTCCTTTTTCTTAATACTTTGTTTCTTGTTTCGAAATAACCTTTTTCTTATTTCTTAATACTTTGTATCTTGTTTCTTAATAATTTGCTTCTTGTTTCTGAATACGTTGTTTCTTATTTCTGAATACTTTGTTTGTTGTTTCTGAATACTTTATTTCTTGTTTCTAAATACTTTGTTTCTTGTTCCTGAATACTTTATTTCTTGTTTCTAAATACTTTGTTTCTTATATCAGAATACTTTATTTCTTGTTTCTAAATGCTTTGTTCCTTGTTTCTAAATACTTTGTTTCTTGTTTCTGAATACTTTGTTTTTTGTTTCTTTGTACTTTTTTCTTGTTTCTAAATACTTTGTTTCTTATATCAGACTACTTTGTTTCTTGTTTCTAAATACTTTGTTTCTTGTTTCTAAATACTTTGTTTCTTATATCAGACTACTTTGTTTCTTGTTTCTAAATACTTTCTTTCTTGTTTCTAAATGCTTTGTTCCTTGTTTCTAAGTACTTTTTTCTTGTTTCTAAATACTTTGTTTCTTGTTTCTGAATGCTTTGTTTCTTATTTCTAAGTACTTTTTTTCTTGTTTCTAAATACTTTGTTTCTTATATCAGAATACTTTGTTTTTTGTTTCCGAATACTTTGTTTTTTGTTTCTGAATACTTTGTTTCTTGTTTCTAAATACTTTGTTTCTTATATCAGAATACTTTGTTTCTTGCTTCTAAGTACTTTGTTCCTTGTTTCTAAATACTTTGTTTCTTGTTTCTGAATATGTTGTATCTTGTTTCTTAATACTTTGTTTCTTGTTTCTAAATACTTTCTTTCTTACATCAGAATACTTTGTTTCTTGTTTCTAAGTACTTTGTTTCTTTTTTCTAAATACGTTGTTTCTTATTTCTGAATACTTTGTTTCTTGTTTCTTAATACTTTGTTCGAATCATTTACCAAAAATTAAAAAAATAGCTGGTACACAAAATATCCAATTCTTGCATTGAAAATTCTTCTTCTTCTTCTTCTTCTTCTTCTTCTTCTTCTTCTTCTTCTTTATGCTGTGATTTCAAGGCGTTGGTGTTCATGGATCTCCCCAATTTCTTGTCTTTTCTGGCTCTTAATAAATGTTACCTTTTTGTTATCTCTCCTAATCCCTGTTCTGCCAACCATTTACAGAAGCTCGTAAGGTAGGTTACGAGCAGTTTACCTCTATCCCTCTTGCTGTCTATTGTGTCGTAAACAGGACAGGTTGACACACATAGAAAATAAGAAGTAGATTTTTCAGGAGAATAATATGGTAGACGGTTGAGAACACAGACTTATGTATGTAATAAACAGTTATTCGTTAACTTCTCTCCATTTTAGATAGATAGATAGATAGATAGATAGATAGAGAGAGAGAGAGAGAGAGAGAGAGAGAGAGAGAGAGCTGTTTAAATAGTCTTAGACTAGTCCATCTTGTGGAGGTGTTCAGCTACTCCATAACACTCTCAATATATCCTGTGAGCCTTTCAAGCCCTCTTTCTATATATTCTAGCATTTTCAACTGTCGCTTTCTGATGTTTAGTATAAGTGTCCTTTTTATTTATCTTCCGTGTTTCTTAATACTAAGCTTTTAGAAGGCATCATTCGCTATTCCAATGCGATTTCGCATTTCCGTGTCATACTTTCCATCCTATTTTAAAACGTTTCCCAGATATTTAAATCGTATTTGTCTGATTTTGGGATCTCCAATTTGTCATTTGCATATCCGGCTGTTCCTTTTACTGGCAACCATACATTCTCTCTTCTTACAACTGATATTTTGTCCTTTCTTCTCGCTTTCCTTCACGGCTTTCTTTAGAAATGCTTGTAGTTTTCCTGCTCTCAAGACTGTGCCATTTTTATATCTCATGTTGCTAAGAGTGTAGCTGCCAATATTGAAACCTGGTAAGACCCCTAATTATCTCAGAATCGCCTCACTGTACAGGTTAAATAAATCCGGTAAGAGGAGGCATCCTTGTCTTACGCCCCTTTCTATTTTTGTATATTTACTGAATTCGTTTTCTAGCCTTTTCGTCGTTGCTTACATGTTCAGTCCGCGACATTCTCAACATCTTCCTGTAGAACCACATTTCTTCTCTTTTTCATCTGTGAGGAGATTGTTTAGCATTTACTGTCCTATTTGACTGATATTATATAACAGTTCAGTTCTATTTTCTTCGTTTCTAACGATATTTTCCTGTTTCCTAATAGATTGCTCAGCTTTTGGAAGGCATCTTTCGAATTCCCAGTACACCTTCAAATTTCCGTCCTCTGTTAATATGCTTCCGAGATATCTAAATTGTTGCACTTGTTTGATTTCGGCATCTCCAATCTGTAATTTGCAAGTCTTCTTGCTTTCCATCACTACCTTCTTTGAGAGTTCTTGTAGTTTCCTTTCTGTGTCTGTTATTGTTAAATAATAGTTTCAGACTATTATTTTTTAGTGGCAGTGTATTTTGACTCAGACCTTCTGATGATGACCTTTAGGGTCAGATAGTAGAAAAAATAGGGAAGTCGATTTTGATTGGTTGAGGAATGTTATAGTTAGAAAGTGTTTTCAGTGAGTGTTACATGTCATACACAATAGACGCGGTTATTTCGTCTATCGTGGAACTTGCTCCCCAGTGGGAGTGACAGAGCGACCTCACTGGCTTGTTAAAAATGTATACATCAACATGTTTAATAAAATAGAGAAGTTTTCAAATTCCTTTTTGCTGATATCTGTTATCTCCGAGCCGAAAAACATTTCGATACACGTCCGAGAGAAGACGGCCGAGAGAGAAGAATGCAGCTTTGTTGTGGAAATGACCCCGTCAACCAACTCAAACCAAAGGGCTATACAATATTTTTCTTATTTGGCGCAGTGGCTAAGACCTCCCCAGAACGAGAAGAGTATACAACACTACCAACACTATGTATTCTACATATCTTATTATCTTAAGACTGTGGCCGTCAATAATTAATCCTAGTAGGACTTTTAAATCTCTCAGAATCGTCTCACTGTATAAGTTGGAAAGGTCCGGTAAGAAGACGCGTCCTTGTCTTAAACTGCTTTTTATTTTTTATATTTACTGAATTTATTTTCTATTCGTATCCAGGCGGTCAGCTGCCGTTATATGTTATGGATTTATTTTAATCTCTTTCCCAAACATGTCAAGGTTACAAAGCAGTTGCAACAGTTCCTTGTAACGTATTAATCGCTTTTGCATAATCTATAAAACATTTTAAACAGATCAATATCTCTGATTAATTCTTCTGTCTTCTACTGTTTCAACCCTCAGCAATGAAGAACAATGATGTCTCACTGAAAGCTAGCATTAAAATTAGAATTCAAATTTTGAAATATATTTTTTATTAACCTTCAAATTAAAATTGCATCTTTATGCAGCGAGGTTGGAGAGTACATCAGGTAAATAATTCTAAAACTTGAAATTCTTTTCTTGATTATTTTATATTAATGAGGAAAACAACGGAATGTGGCGGCGGTGTAATGATAATTGGAGCTGGAAATGAAACCCGCATGTTGAGTTTAAATTACGGGCAAGGTTGTTGAATTTATTTTGAATTAAAATCCTTAAAGAAAGGGAATAAATTAATCCCTTCGCCCTCCAGAAATATTGTATATTTAGGCAGCAATACTTCTTTTATACATGTTTCACTGAATGCGACGGACAAAGAATATTTTGTAAATTTTTTTCGTTTTTTTTTTCCTTGTGATTTTACAGTTTTTCTTGTTTCGATCCCGGCTTGAAGCAATCGCGTGTCTAGCCACACTGAAGAGCGATATTTATTTCCGCTTCAATACAGAAAATGTGGCACAAGGCCAAAAATGGGGAATTGGGAAAAGGACGGTCTTCATCTTTCTTAAATTTAAACTTAGCTAGTCGTAAACACTGACCCAAACATTGAAACGATATTCCTAACACCAAAACAACACATTCTTACTTACCTTTCTTACTTTTTTTTTAAGCTTATCACCCCAAGCAAGGCTGGAGGCCACTAGCACACAAGGGGTTACAGAAGGTTTGGAGGAAGAGCAGATAGGAGTGGTAAAGGAGAGAATGTGGAGAAAGATAGTGGATTGATCAAGGCAAGGGGGTTACAGAAGATTTAGAGCGAGAGCAGATAGGAATGAAAGGTGAAAGGATGTGGAGAAGGGGAGTGGATAGATCAAGGCAACTGGAGATGTCGATTGACGTTACACTTAAATAGTTGGAGATTGTATTTGTCAGGGAAACAGGAATAAGGAAGGGAGTTCCACAGGCGAGATGTGCGAGACATGAAGCTATTGGAGTAGAAGAGACGTCTACATCTAACAGTTTCAACGGTGAAGGGGTGGGAACGGGATGCCAGCCTCGTAGGACTTTTAAATTCATGAGGCCTAGGAACCAGCGAAAGCAGCTCCTCGGAGCAATTACCGTGAAAGTATTTGTAAAAAAGACAGAGCGAGGCAACGTCGCGTCTGTGAGAGAGCGACTGCAGACGAGATGACAGATCAGGGCCAATTACATTGCATATCCGTCTCTGGATCTTATCAAGAACCCTGAGGCAAACAGCAGGGGCTCCATGCACCATATTACATCAAAGTCTCTATGAAAATCCTAAATAGTCCCCATATGTACAATTCACACATTGAAGAGCTGCGAAACAGTCTGTCTGTGAATGACTTCATATAGGGTCGATGAAAACGTAAACTAAAGCGTCTCATGACGAAACAAACACTTTTGATTAGAGCTTCGGTCTTTCAAGTCATTGTTCATCTGATTTGCATATTAACTTCTGACAGAGATCCAAACAAGTTTGCTTAAAAGAAGCAAGAAGGTCTGTCTATTTGATTTTTGACAGTGTTTTGTTTTTCCATTTTTCGAATAAGGTGTAGAATACCGTACTCGAAATTGTGAACAAACTGTCTGAAGTTCCTATTGTGTCATTCTTTTCTCATTGTAAGAATTTTCCACAGTCTCAGTTATTAGCAAGAACCAAGGTGGAGTCCTTTGTCCTGAGATGACTGAAAGTATTTGAACAACACACTAACTGCAACTTCGATCACAATAATCAATAACTTATTCGAAAATTGAAAAATACAATAAAAAGTGTCGTAGCCACACCATATCGATTATTTTTAATCAAACTTGTTTGGGTGCATACTTGCTACCTATAATATATATATATATATATATATATATATATATATATATATATATATATATATATATTTATTATACTTATATTTTTATATTTTTTCTCCTCGGTAATTCTACAATTTAAAACTTAATAGAGATTTGATTTAGATTTCTAAATAGGTAATTTTTAATTTTTTACTTTTAATTTTAATTTCAAATTTTATAAATCTTTTAATATCTATGATAACCTTGCTTAGTTGTCAAATTTTTCGAATCATCCTATACTTGTATTTTGATTGGTCATTCTAGCTTATGTAACAGCGTTTACTCCTAGCTAAGGATCGTTAATTAATTTGAAACATTTAAAACCATTTATTCTATATTCTATATCATCACTTGACAAGACACCAGAAGTGTTGAAACAAAATGGCTATTTTTGTCGTGATTTTATAACATATTTTTGTTGTAATATTCAAATAAATAATTATATATATATATATATATATATATATATATATATATATATATATATATATATATATATATATATATATATATATATTTGAATTGGACATAGTCCGACAATTTATTTAAAGACATTTATAATATGTTTAACGTTCTTTTTATAGATACAAGTATTTAAGCAAAATATTTTGCTTAAATACTTGTATCTATAAAAAAAAAGAACGTTACACATATTATAAATGTCTTTAAATAAATTGTCGGACTATGTCCAATTCAAAAATATATGACGTCATTTGTTTACATTTGATACGCTAGAGCAGATATGAATAGAAGAGATTCATGGAAGATTTAAGTTTAAAGATAGTAAAAACGACCTTGCTAACCAGACGCTTCTCTGTGGCCGAACGGTTAAGGCACATCACGCGAAATGATGGTTCTGTATAGGATACAGGTTCGATTCCTGTCGGAGAATGAAAATTTTCTATGAAAATTTCTCGGACATTCAGACTGGTAAATGTTGTTTAATACTGTTTATTATAAAACGGAGCATTTGCTTAAATACTTGTATCTATAAAAAAAGAAAAAGAACGTTAAACATATTATAAATGTTTTTATATATATATATATATATATCGCATAAATAGTGCTGGTGTTAATAAAAGAGTGCTCAGTGTAATATAACAGAGCTATTAAGTATATATTAATAAATATACATATTATCCCTCAGCACTAGCACGACTCGGAGTTTCATGCACAATGCCATCTTCAGGTGGTGAGTATAGACTGACCGTAGTGTAATTTAAATTTTAATTGAAATACCTAGCACAGTGATATATTATACGGGGATTAGAGTTTTTATTTTTAAAATTTATTTAGGATTTAAAATAAACGGGATCTCTCTCTCTCTCTCTCTCTCTCTCTATATATATATATATATATATATATATATATATATATATATATATATATATATATATAAATATAAAAGTGAACATAGAAGTCAGCACTTAGAGGCGACAGTCTGTTTCTTGCTAGTGCAATCGTCAGGCAACAGGAGTTGCAATCGTCAGGCAACAGGAGTTGCCTGACGATTGCACTAGCATGAAACAGACCGTCGCCTCTAAGTGCTGACTTCTATGTTCACTTTTATATTTACACACGCTCTATCTCTGATATTGAGCACTTTATCCCATAAATATACCACACTTTAAGACTATATTTCTTCATATATATATATATATATATATATATATATATATATATATATATAAAGAGAGAGAGAGAGAGAGAGAGAGAGAGAGAGAGAGAGAGAGAGAGTTCCACGCAGCTGATATTATTTTCATGCTATGAAGAATTTTAAAAAAATTTGTTGTACGAACTTGTAGGAAGAAAGTTTTCTCATAAAATGGCAATTTTACCTTTTCGAGAAACAACTTTCTTATTTCTCCCTTCTCTGCGAGTAACTGTGGTCGGGACTGTGCTATTACTCAAAGCAAAATCTTCAATATTGGCACTATTCCAATGAAATAGTGAACATATAAAAGAACGAAAAAGACATTAAACCTTTTTTTAAAAAAAAACTAAAATGGCCGTTCCTGCCAAATCCTGCCACTGGCCAGTCATGATTGGTCATAACATGGCGTGACGTTTTTACTTATTTCCTTACAATGTAAGAATACAAAGGAGACTGCCTGTTTAAAAAAATGCCTTCAGTCTTTTTCTCTCAATCTTGACTGTTTTTTTTTCTTCTTCTGTATTTAGCGTGATTTTGCCTGGATTTCTACGTATTTATTGCAGTCTTTGCCTTCGGTGTTAGTTTTCAGAAAATCTTTTAACTATATATAACTTTTTATATCTATATATATTTACATATTTATATGACTACCATTCGTCTATGCTTAGAATATTGCTGTCACATATGGTCCGGTGCCCAATGCTATTTACCTTTTGCTCTCTGATAAAATCCAAATAAGAATCAGCAATATTATCGGTCCTGATCTGTCGGCTCGACTTCGCCATAACTGTGTCTTTTCTATACATACTTTTATAGTAATTGTTCGGATTCCCTCTTCATTATGGCACCTAGACTTTATGAAGTTAAGCGCAGTAATAGATTGTTGTTTTATTCCCCCCGCCCAGACAATGAATTGTGATTATGGGGACAAGTTAGGATTTTCATAGAGACAATGAGGTATTATGGTGGATGTAGTAAGAAAGGTAAGTAAGAATGCGATGTTTTGGTATTAGGAATATTGTGGTATGTTTGGGTCAGTGTTTGTGGCTAGTTAAGTTTAATGTTAAGACAGATGAAGACCGTCTCCATCCACATGTTGGCCTTGTGCCACATTTTGTAAATATTTACAAATAAATATCGCTCTTCACTATGGTACCTCGACTTTTTGAATTTAAGCGCAGTAATAGTTGTTTAGATCTTATCAATTTACAGTTGAGCTGGCTTGATGTAACCGTTAGCTATCAGTTTCTTTTCTCACACTTCTCATTTGTGGAATACCCTTCCGGCTCCAGCCAACTTTAATTTGCAATAGTTTAAATGCAATGTCAATCGCTATCTATTGCTCTTTCCTATCCTTGCTCATTATCAATATTTATGTTCCTAATTCTTCCACACTTTGTAAACCTTGTGTCTTAGTGGAATCGATGAAAAAAAATAGTATGAAAAATTTTGTCTGAAAATTTTAGCCATTACTGGACTCATTACTGGCGGTCATAATCTTAATATTATTTATATTATTCGGACTGTTACCCTCATCTTCATTGCCATATTCACAACGTTTCGACCGTTACGCTCCGGCCTTCTTCAGGTGATTGTTTACTTTATTTATATTATTCGGACCATTAATCTCCGGCCTTCTTCAGGTGATTGTTTATATTATTTATATTATTCGGACCGTTACCTTCATCTTTATTGCCATATTGACAACGTTTCGCCCGTTGTACGCTCCGGCCTTCTTCAGGAGATTGTTTACATTATTTACATTATTCGGACTGTTACCTTGATCTTCATTGCCATATTCACAACGTTTCGCCCGTTCTACGCCGCGGCCTTCTTCGGGTAATTGTTTACATTATTTGTATTATTCGGACTGTTACCTTGATCTTCATTGCCATATTCACAACGTTTCGCCCGTTGTACACTCCGTCCTTCTTCGGGTGATTGTTTTACATTATTTACATTATTCGGACTGTTACCTTCATCTTCATTGCCATATTCACAACATTTCGACCGTTGTACGTTCCGGTCTTATTCAGGTGATTGGAATTTCGAACCTATCCCTTTATTTCGCCCACCAGGGCAAATAGTTCTAGTTCCACGTGCCATGCCTGTTCAACTCAACATTCCAAGTTTTTTGGTTCACCACCAGTTATTGAACTCACAACTCTTTGGGCCTGGTCACTGGATCTAACCAACGCCTTTATCCACTGAGACATTCAGAAAAGGCATATAGCACATGGAACTTGAGCAATCTACCCCGGATTTCGGTTCGAAATTCCAATCACCTGAAGAAGGCCCGAGCGTATAACGGCGGAAACGTTGTGAATATGGCAATGAAGATGAAGTTAACTGTTCGAATAATGTAAATAATGTAAATAATCATAATACCTCATCTCAGAGATATAGAAGCCGAAACGTTGTGAATATGACAATGGAAATGAGGTTAACAGTCCGAATAATGTAAATAATGTAAGTAATCATAATACCTCATCTCAGAGATATAGACAGATATAATCTTAAGAATATAAGACATGCAAATGACATAGTGTTGATTGCAGACACATAAAGAAAAATACAAGAATTCCTGCAGAAGCTGTTGATGGGAAGCGAGAAGAAATGATTAACATCAATTGAAAGAAGTTAGTATGCATGGTTTTCGGCAAAAGGAACAGCAAATGTCAAATTGGAAATACCAATATCAAACAAGTACATTGGGATAGCGAAAGGTACCCTCCAAAAACTAATTAAAGTATTAAGAAACAGGAAAATTTATTTAGAAACAAAAAGATTACTGAGCTGTTAAGTAATATCAGTCCTCCTATGTGACAGTGAATGCTGGACCATCTCCGCACAGAAGAATAGACTTGAAGCAAAAGAAATGTTCCACAGAAGGATGCTGAGAATACCATGAACCGAACATGGGAGCAACGAGGAATACTTTTTTAGAGAAAATGGAATAAAAAGCAGACCTATACGTAACCCCCAAAAGAAATAGCTATGGCACATAATGAGGAAAGAGGGTTTGGAAAATCTGATACTCACAGGCCAGGTTGAAAACAATAAGAACAGAGGGAAAATATCATAATCTACCTCGCCCGTTTGTGTAATTGGATGGAAGGAATTAGGAGAGATAACAAAAAGAAAATTTCTTAAGAGCTCCAACGAAGGGGAAATTGTTGAATAGTCTAGACACAGGAAGATCTCTTAATGACTTCAACTCGGACTGTTGTATCAGACTATTTCGCGGACTCTCACTCTCACTCCAACTGCTACTTGAACTGCCCGGCTACTTGAAACGTTTATTTATGTCATCGTAGACACAGATCGTTCACGAATATTTGACAGAAAAAAAAACGCTCGGCCCAATTCTAAAGTGTGTTACTTGAAAAGTATAAAAAATTTGATATAATAACAATATATGATCAAAAGATGAAACAAAAATTTGATAGTTGTTTTAAATGCTGTGTATGTTTTACCTGTCTCCACAAATTATATGTTAAATTTTATTTTAAGTTGATATCTATTCAACAGGGATATCGTAACGGGCTCGATTCTAGATCCTTTCACACGAACGCGGATGTTCCTCAAGGCTCTATTTTGGGTCCTACGCTGTTTCTGATCTTCATCAATGATCTTCAGTTCTCATCAGTAGGCATTTATGCTGACGACACTACCATTTATTCCTGTCTCAATAGTAAATCCGTCAGCACTGACAAAGTTAAACTAGCGGTTGCTCTCGAAAAGGACCTCCAGTCAGTTGTTAACTGGGGCAGAAAATGGCTTGTAAATTTGAATGCCTCCAAAACTAAACTGCTCTCATTTAACCACCACAGAGAAATTTCCCTGTCCACCATCAGCGTAGCTGATGCTCGACTCCAGGAGAGCGTCTCACTGTGCCTTCTTGGCATCAGGTTTTTGACTGATTTGGGGTGGAACAACTACACTGAATTGATAGTTGGTTCTCTGTGCTGTGCCAGAAGGTTTTGTCAGAGTACATCTTACACATCTACAAATCTACCATACATCCGTGCATTGAATACTGTTGGTCTGGGGACCCCATTGGGGACCCCATCTCGAGGTTCACGACAAAATCCAAAGAAGTATCTGCAATGTAATCGATCCTGACCTGGCATCTCATTTTCTCAGAAATGTGATGTGGCTTCCCTCTGTCTTTTCTACAAATATTTTCATGGCTACTGCTCTGACGAGCCTTTTTCCTTGGTGCCAAGATTACATGAATTTACGCGTGCTACTAGATTGGCGTTTAGGTCCCTACCTTTTTACTGTTGAAATTGTTAGTCTTGTTTGCATTTTGTTTACTTTGTATTTTTGTCATATTTTTGGTTAATTTCGTAGAGATGAGTAAAATGTATTTCTTAATTGAAATACAACTTAATATAGGTATTGAGGAGTAAGCAAAGATACCCATGGAATATTTATAGGATTTTATCTAAGGAATAATCGGTTGCCAAAATTAATAGAAAATCCTGCAAAGTTCATTTCACTCCAAGCAAGGCGATAATGACACTAAAACGTAAGAGGCTACAGGGAGTGAAAGGGAATGAGAAGACATTAGATGAAATCGGAAACCTAATCCTAAACAGGAAACAAAGGATAAACCTCTACTCCTGTTCAAAAGGCGGGAAAGCGGTGAGAACCGGGCGATATTCCTATTATTCTTTCTCTATAGATACTTGTGTGTGTGTGTGTGTGTGTGTTTCGACTAGCGTATTAGCTAATTATGTGTGGATGCTGTGTTTATATATATATATATGTATATATATACACCTCTCTCTCTCTCTCTCTCTCTCTCTCTATATATATATATATATATATATATATATATATATATATATATACATATATACTAATGAACTGTGTATTTATATATATACTAATTCCTTATAATAAAACAATATATATCTATGGAGAAGGAATATGTGTACACATCCTAGCAAAAACACACACGCACACACAATACGCAAAAATGGAGATAGGTTTAAGAAGATACAGAGATCATAAAAACATAAGAACAAAGACCTTCTTCCTTCGCTGTTTCTGACAAATGCTAATTGTTTTATTACCCCTTAAGCAGAAGAATATTTTCTCCACAAGTCCAAGAAAAAATTTGATTACCACTACACACAAAAGACAATGGTTAAACATCGGGAAACATAAGGAAAATGAATTCCTTTTAATAATATGTGAAAATAACCACTCTTTGCCTGATGAAAGTCGCGAAACCGGAAACACGTGTAGCAAAAATATGGAAAATAAAGTATAATATATATTTTTAAAAATCCAGATTTATATATATGTGTGGGGTTGTTCATATATATATATATATATATATATATATGGTCAAACCTAGAAGGCCAGTCAAACCTAACAAGGTTTTTCCCTGACGATCCGCTTAGGTGAAACCTTGGTAGGTTTGTCTGGCTCTCTAGGTTTGACTAGGTCCACTCTACTTTTGTATTGAGCACTTTTTTTAGTTAGTTGATTACTCGTATCGGGTTTTTTTTTCTTTGGGCTTTGGACCTGTATGTTGTACGATTATTTTCGACAGACGTTCATATTCATAGCTCTTTCTTTTTTTTAAAACCTTTTTTTTCCTTCGATATTGATTTGATCATTGGCAAATCAAGAAACCGAAGTTTTTCCGAAACGAGTGTAGTTACCTATATATATATATATATATATATATATATATATATATATATATATATATATATATATATATAAAGTTTTAAGGTGTGCTATATTTATGGGATATAGTGCTCAATATTAGAGACAGAGTGTATGTAAATATAAATATAACAGTGGACATTGAAGTCAACACTCAGAAGCGACAGGCTGATTCATGCTAGATACAATCGTCAGGCCGCCTGACGATTGCGTCTAGTATGAAACAGCCTGTCGCCCCTGCGTGTTGACTTCAATGTTCCCTTATATATATATATAAATATATATATATATATATATATATATATATATATATATATACATATATATATATATAATGAGATAGCTTGTTTTGTAGCATACAAGATATTTTGTTCGTTTTCTTTTAATCAAGTCGTCCCTTCAGCATGTTGACGATCACAGCTCATCATTGTACTTTTAATCAATTTTCTTTTTACTATCCCTCCAGCTCCCCGTTTTTCAATCCATTTGCACAAGCTCTTTACGTAGGTTACTCACTGTTTCATTTTTTCCTTTTACTGTCCGTATATCATTTAAGTGTCAAATTCTCCAAGCCTTCTTTCCTCGTAGTGTGTCCCCGAAATTTCAACCATCTCTTTCTGATTCTAAGTACAATTTTATTTGCCTTAAAACTTCCTCCTTGCATATATGTTCAGTCCATGGTATTCCCTGCATCCTTCTGTAGAACCACATTTCTGGTTCCTGAAGTCTCTTCTTCATCTGTGAGAAAACTGTCCAGCATTCACTGCCATATAGGAGGATTGATATTACATAACTGTTCAGCACTAGTTTCTTTGTTTCTAATGAAATTTTCCTGTTTTTTAATACCTTGTTTAGCTTTTGGAAGGCATCATTTGCTCTCCCAGCGCAATTTCGGACTTCTTTATAACACTTCCCAGATGTTTCGATTTCCGTATTTGCTAGATTCTAATGTCTCCATTTTGTAATGCGTAGATTTCCTTTCGTCTCCTATCATGGTTCTCAGCACCACCCACTTCACCAAATCCAATCAAATGACCCGACCTGGTTGTCTCAAGAACGATTTTGCATTCTCTCTCTCTCTCCCTTTGCTTGTATAGAACTATTTATTTTTAAATTTAAAACGACAAGCCCCACCCCCACAAAAGACCCCATTAGCCCGAACGGACCAATCTACAAAAGTCTTTTGTGGTTTGATTATTTTACCGATCGCGTTTCCTTTACGATTCAACACATCAACTGATATTTTTGTCGTAAAAAACCAATATCGATAGGTTACCAGACGTGAAATCGGCGCCATGTAAAACGAAACACCACTCCACTTCGTTACATAGGAAAGGTTATTAAATTTTGTATGAAAAAAAAATTGCAACTACGCTTAACTGTTCATAGAACGACTATGAAAGATTAATGCTAGAGCTGTGAAATATTGCATGCATTAATTTCACCTCTTTTTATTAATAACTATATCGTTTCTTTCCAGGTCCGAGGGTGAGCTGAAAAGTTCATAGGTTGACTATGAAGGAGTGATGCTAGAGCTGTGAAACCTTACATGCATTAATTTCAACTCTTCTTATTAATAACTGCATTGTTTCTTTCTAGGTCTGAGGGTGGAAAAGTTCATAGGTTGACTATGAAGGAGTGATGCTAGAGCTGTGAAACCTTACATGCATTAATTTCAACTCTTCTTATTAATAACTGCATTGTTTCTTTCTAGGTCTGAGGGTGGAAAGGTTCATAGGTTGATTATGAAGGAGTGATACTAGAGCTGTGAAACCTTACATGCATTAATTTCAACTCTTCGTATCATAAATAGCTGGATTTTTTTCTTTTCTGTTAAACTGACATCTGACTGTTCGGCCGACATTTTATGGACCCGTTGCAGATGATGGATCTATAAATGAGCATTTAGTGTTTCGTTGCGTTTTAAGAATTCTAAATGATTTAATCTCCCCCATACGTATAACTTTCTTCCTTTGAGCTCAGTTTTTGGGAGAATTTTATCCTTGTCAATCTACTGCTTCTAGCATTGAACATTGTCGCATGTAACTAATTTTACACAACCTAACTTGACGAGAAAATAATGACATAATTAAAATGTTAATATTCCTCACTACTTCAAAGAAAAGGTTAAGAAGGATCTCACCACCATCAATAATGGAAAGAGCCATAACAGCTACTGGATTTGGATTTTCCTGCAAAATTGTAATAGAGAAAAAAAATTATAAATTTCAACTGAAAGAAGTACTGACTGCTTTTTGGCAAATGGTTAATAATATAATTTGTGGATGTAAATGTTTGTCATAAATACTCATTCAAATTTAATGTTCTTTAAAGTTAGGAAGGAAACCCCCATCAATACTGGAAAGAGCGATAACAGTTACTGAACTTGTAAACCTATTTTCCTACAAAATTGTTTTAAGAGAAATGTTTTATAAATTTCAATTGTCTGTTCGGTCAATGAAGGCCGAATATGTCTGTTGTGGATTCCGGGATAGAATCCGATATCGATAAACAACAAACGCCAGGAATAGACAAGGAAAATAAATGTATTAACGTAATAATACAAACTGGTAATACGGGTTAGTAGATCCAGGAATGCGGGTTAGTAGCAATAATATATATACAGTCTTGGTATTGAAGTATCGCGGTATGACTCTTTACTGACTCTAAGTGCTCGTGTCGGTGACTCTTGTGCTACCCTCCTCTAATACTACTCTCATACTACTCCGGGTATTCACTGGTAGTAGTATATGTATACCTCGGGTGAGTCCATTTGTGTGAAATGGGGAGACCTCTTATCAATGTCCTTATTCGGAAACGACTAATATTACAATTAACATAAGATCAGTGGATAAAAACGGATTTCATCGATTGAAGCCTGAGGATTTTGGCAGAGAAAATTCTTCTTTGAACATTGTGGACTGACGCTACAGATTCACAAACAAAGAACTGTAGCAGATAAGAGAAACCACATCACTTGAGGACTACCAACAGCAGCAACAACTAAAATGGATAATACATGTACTTTGAAGTGAAAATAATCGCATAAGATGTTGATGTTCCACACTACTTCAAACAAACGGTTAGGAAGGAAACATCCATAAATACTTGAAAGAGCGATAACAACTGTAACATCTATCCTGACCCCACTGGATCAATGTACTCTACAAGACCGTCCATTGGCCTTGTCTTGGTCTAGTATTACAGGTTCAATCAAAGTCTCCGGTTCACAATGTCGATTCGATTCCACTTTCCAGCCACGTTGTGATATTTTTGATCCTGGAGAGCAAATAAAAAATCGTAGATAAAATAAAATAATTCCGAAAGGAGGGAAGTAGTTTTCGGGTTTATCCTTTTTGTTCTTAGTAGTTGCCGTAATTATTTCACTATCAAGTTGACGGCTTGTCATCTCACTTCACCCAGCTTCAAACTCCGACTTCGACAGTTTGTTTTCGCACAAACACGCGATTAAATAATCGCGATGGTAACAACAAAACCCCGTGGTGTGGGTAATCTTAGAATACAACTTGATTACTGACCTTTCCCCCTTCATGATTAAAAGAACAGTCTCTTCTTCTCAGTTGGTATTCCATAGTTCATATAAACACTATTGTTTTGACATTTAATATTAATAAGCCTGGCGAAGCACAGATTCTCTGGGCACAAACTTCACCACAGATTATTTTCCTCATCTATAAACAAAATACTATATTACTATAATTATTAATATTTCAAGGGTGACCATTGCTCTCTGCCACACAGCTACTGGAATCAAGAAACCTACTTTCCTGAAAAATTGCTTTAAGTGAAAGATTTTAAAAATTTCAACAGATAGCAATACTGGCTGCTTGGTAAATGAATACTGAATGTTTCCTTGTAGGGAAACGGTTAATATTACCATTATTTTTACTCTTATGAAATATGTAAGGCACCCTTATGTTAGGCTCATACATACGTCATTACAATTGGTTCCCCCAAACAGAAATTTACTTATGACTGAACCAGATACTGTAGGGGCATCTACAGAAACAAATTTAGTGTATTGGGGAAGCAGATCATTATTTAAATATATACTGTTAAAAATGACGTCACACATTATGAAATGGACAAAGTCCGACAATTAGTTTAAGGCATTTTTATGCTTATACATTCTTTTTATAGATACAAATATTTAAGTAAATTCTGTTTTATAATAAACAGTATTAGTAACATTTACCGGCCTGAATGTCCGAAAGATTTTCATAGAAAATATTCGTCCTCCGACAGGAATCGAACCTGTATCCTATACGAAACCGTCTTATAGCCTGACGTGCCTTATGAAAATTCAGGTCGGTAAATGTTATTAATACTGTTTATTATAAACAGAGCATTTACTTAAATATTTCTATATATAAAGAGAATGTATAAGCATAAAAATGTCTTAAAATAATTGTTGGACTTTGTCCATTTCATAATATGTGACGTCATTTGTTTACATTTGGATACGCTTTGAACAGATATGAATATACGTGAGAGACTCATGGAAGATTGTAGTTTAAAAGCAGTAAAATCGACCTTGCTAACCGAACGATCCTCTGTGGCTCAATCGGTTAAGGCACGTTAGGCTATATGACAGTTCCGTATAGGATACAGGTTCGATTCCTGTCGGAGGCCGAATATTTTCTATGACAATTTCTAGCACATTCAGGCAGGTAAATGTTATTAATACTGTTTATTATAAACAGAGCATATACTTAAATATTTGTATCTATAAAATGGATGTATCAATATAAAAATGTCTTAAAATATATTGTTAAATATAACAGACAATGAGGTTCTATTATGTCTGACCATGAGCCGTTCTAATATTCGAATGTTTGCTTTAATTTCAGGTGAAAATAAAGACGACAATTATCCAACGTTTGGATATTTTTTTTATTTAAGCTGGTCCTTGATCTAAGCTTTCGACTCACATGGGCCATCTTCAGTGTGGTTATACGGACATTTAAGCAATGGTATTCACTATCAAAGATGATATATATTTACCTTGGCCTTCCCACTGAGACAGGATGTGAAACACGGCCCGGTTTAATGTGGGGAACCCAGGCACGTACGCCCGGGCCAAGGACGAAAATTCCCCGAGCCCCCGCAACCGTCGGTTGCGCTGGCCTCGGTGTGAGCACAGTTCTCTCTCTCTCTCTCTCTCTCTCTAATACAATGAGAAGGTGCAGCCTTGGGCATCTGTCCTCCAGGGCTGGACACCTCACAGTGTGATCTTTCCTCATTTGCGCCTCTGTCCTCCGACGGAGCCAACAACCGAGTCGCAATCTACCCGAAGACAGAGACACAACTTAGAGATGATAAAAACCTATTCTGTTATGCTGACATAGAAGATTGCTATGCGACGATAACGGAGGCGGTATAGCAGACGCAGGTCGTAAGTTCATGATGCGATTCTATGATGTCATACCACGTGAGAAACCCATATTAGATGCAATGTAATGAGTTGTGACTAGTTTGAAATAGAAACAAACTTACACACATAAAGAACAATTTATATAGAACTTGCGAAATTTCTAGAATCATATGATGGAACGATAACCCCGATTGTTGAATATTTTGAATTCATTTAAATTTATAAGTAACGTCCATAATCGATTTTTATTTTCTTTCTGGGCGAATCAAGTATTGGTTGTCTTCGATTAACTGATCCTTTGTTGCATTGATCTGTTCAGATATAACTTGATTATACAGTATTAGATGCAGGATCTTGGATCAAAACTTAATTCCGATTTCAAATAATGCTACGAAGACCAGATTACTATCTTAGGGTTGTGCCCGATGAATTACAAGAGTCAGTCAAAAAGTAAAGATTGTTATTCTTTAATTACAACAGATTTATTAGAAGCATACAAAAGGTATCAGAATAAAAATGAAATTCTCAGGATTCCAAATCTAATACGCCATATGGTCTCCTTCAATATCTCTCTATATTTTTGAGACGAGGTATTGTAATTATTTACATTATTTACATTGTCCGGACTGTTGCTCTCATCTTTGTTGTCATATTCCCGACGTTTCGGCCGTTGTAAACTCCGGCCTTCTTCAGGATCTCTCTATATTTCTGAGATGAGGTATTGTAATTAATGTACATTATTTACATTGTTCGGACGGTTTTCCTCATCTTTGTTGCCATATTCCCGACGTTTCGGTCATTGTAAACTTCGGCCTTCTTCAGGATCTCTCTATATTTCTGAGATGAGGTATTGTAATTATTTACATTATTTACATTGTTCGGACGGTTTTCCTCATCTTTGTTGCCATATTCCCGACGTTTCGGTCATTGTAAACTTCGGCCTTCTTCAGGAACTCTCTATATTTCTGAGATAAGGTATTGTAATTATTTACATTATTTACATTGTTCGGACTGTTCTCCTCATCTTTGTTGCCATATTCCCGACGTTTCGACCGTTGTACACCCCGACATTCTTCAGGATCTCTCTATATTTCTGAGATGAGTTATTTTAACTAATTATTTCTGAGATGAGGTATTTTAACTATTTACATTGTTCGGACTGTTGTCCGCATCTTTATTGACAGGTTCACGACGTTTCGGCCGTTGTACGCCCCGGCCTTCTTCAGGTGATTGGAATTTCAAACTGAACAGTTTATTTCGTCCACCGGGGTAGAGTGTTCTAGTTCCACGTGCCATGCCTCTTCCGGATGTCTCAGTTATCTACCTTTAACTCAACGCTCCAAGTTTCTGTTCACCACTGTCGAAGCCCGCTATTGAACTCACATGGCCAAGTAGATAAAAGAGTTGGTTGGCCCCAGTGGCTTGATGTAATATTTGTTATTCTTTCATTATAAAAGGTTTAATTTTGGCGGGGGGGGGGGTGATATCACCCCGAAATAATAATAATGATAATAAAGGAGAATATGCTGGAAAACAGGGAAAAAAGGCCTTTTCAAAAGAACCAAGATGTTAAAAATGCTGTAAACACTTTGAAATGTAAATGCTACAGATTTTATTTAGAAAACGAAATACAATCTTTTTTCTCTTTAAGCGTACAAAAGATATTGGATTATTAATAGAAAATAGAATTCAGAATGTCTTGATCTAAAGGTTAATTTTATCTATAACAAGACAACATGAATCTATGTAAAGTTTACTAAAATTGCTCAGAGCTATAATTAGATAAACTCAGATCAATGGCAATACGGTCAGGGTACTGAAAGATGAAGCGAATGTGAAGTTTTTTAATTTAGAATTGTGTCGGGAAATAGGTCGATCCCGGTCCTAATAAAAGTATGTCAGTACGTTCGCACTAGAAAAACAAATACATCACCAGTCCTTTATATAAAGAGGCGAGCCAACCGGAAGAAGGGCAGAGTTGGGTTAGAGACAGTCGGAGAGTTGAGTTGGAGGCTCGAAGAAGAAAGGAAGTGACGTCAGAGATTGGAACAAAGCGTCCGTTAACATGTGCTGTTGAACTTTTGTCCCTCTAAAATCGGATCGAATTGGCCATATTTATTTGCTGTTAACCAGATTATCAATCCAACAAGCTTGTAGGTAGACCAATGGAAAGCTTTCGGAATTCTACGACCCGATAACAACTCGCTAGGATCAAAAAATCACAACGTGACTGGTGAGTGGAATCGAATCAACATTTGAAACCGGAGACTTATGTCTAACCTGTAATACCGGACCATGCAGGACCAACGGCTGGCCTTATGGATGACGTCGTCCCAGTGGGGTTAGGATACGGTGTCACATGGACGCCTTGACCAGAGATCGCGAGAGGACCGGCGTTACATAATGGTAGAAGCAAACAAAGCAGAAGAAAATCAACACATTAGGCTCAGAATTCCAAACCTAGTCATTACGGTCAAATCATTTCTTCTGAATCGTAGCACGTGGGTCACTAAAACGAAACGCCCTTTCCCCATAAGTTTAATAATAGTAGGAGACAAATCATACCAATATAAACAAAAAAGACTCAACATTCTAAATCTAGTTCTTAGTCTTGTCTCCTTCCACCTCCATCGTCGAAAGATTGTTCAAAACATATTGTCTGTTATTCCTTAATTACATCAGATTTAATAGTAGAAGACACTTAGCATTTCGACTTCAGTTACTTTCTCACCGACGTGATGTGGCTTCCCTCTGTCTTTTCTACAAATATTTTCATGGCAACTGCTCTGACAAGCTTTTTTTCCTGCTGCCCTGACTACATGAATTTAAGTGTGTCACTAGATTGGCATCTAGATCCCACCCTTTTACTTTTTGAAACAGCTAAATGCAACCGCCACTTCTACACCAACAGTTTCTTTTCTCGCACTTCCCGCCTGTGGATCTTCCTTCCGTTGACTTGCTTCACTGTAGACAAGAGTCTTCAAAAATTTAAATGCAACGTCAATCGCCATCTTCTGTCTTCATGAATCCCGTTCATCTTTTGTCCTTTCCTCAATCCTCCCTATACTCAGTCTTTTCTCTCACTTTCACTCCCTACAATCCGCTGCGCACTATCGGTATTCCCGCCTTGCTTGGGGTGAAGTGATTAAAATATATGGCCGCCATTTTTTGACTGTATAGATTATACAGTAATTTTATAATTTTTGTATTGTATATCGCATATATCTTTTTCTTACATTAAAAATGTTCAAAAAGAAATTAGTCGACACAAATTCTCTATTAGTCGATGAAACCGAGGATTACTGCTGTATAAATATATACGTTCTCGTTTTGCAGCAAATAACAAATTATTTCCCCCAACCCACCCAGGCTCGACGCTTATTTGGTACGGCAATTATTTATTAATTATTACTTATTTTTCAAATAATTTTCACCGCGGCACGATTATTTTGTTCGAATAAAAAAAAAAACTTTTACACCCGCTTTATCATTAGAAGATTCAGATTAGACTAAAAGAATGGAGTTATTGCTGCCATCTCTCGACTGGAGCTGTTCAATCTTCACTTTATAGCCTTGACACAAAATCGTCCACTATGGCGTTTTCAGGTCATATTATTCTAGGCACAAGAGGCTTGTGCACTAAATACAAATGCCTGTCTGATTAAATTACTTGATTCGAAGAAGACCCAAGGAAGGGATCTAAAATTATTCTATTTCTTATTCTTCTTTGATGAATCTTATTTTTAGCTTTCAAAAATCAATATTTACATGTGGATTATATGTACGAGCCGACCAGGGCACGGGGTCTGTAAAGATCTCAACTGGAACAAGAATCATCTCCCAAAACAATTCTGATGTTCTCTTTTATATTACTATTATAAGTAAATGCCTACCAGGGCGCGGGGTCTGTAAATATCTCGGTCGGAACAAGAACCCTCTCCAAAAACAATTCTGATGTTCTCTTTTAAATTTCTATTATAAGTAAATGCCTACCAGGGCACGGGGTCTGTAAAGATGTCGGCCGGAACAAGAACCCGCTCCCAAAACAATTCTGATGTTCTCTTTTATATTTCTATTATAAGTACATGCCTACCAGGGAGCGGGGTCTGTAAAGATCTCAACTGGAACAAGAACCCTCTCCCAAAACAATTCTGATGTTCTCTTTTATATTTCTATTATAAGTACATGCCTACCAGGGAGCGGGGTCTGTAAAGATCTCAACTGGAACAAGAACCCTCTCCCAAAACAATTCTGATGTTCTCTTTTATATTTCTATTATAAGTAAATGCCTACCAGGGCACGGGGTCTGTAAATATCTCGGCCGGAACAAGAACCCTCTCCAAAAACAATTCTGATGTTCTCTTTTAAATTTCTATTATAAGTAAATGCCTACCAGGGCGCGGGGTCTGTAAAGATGTCGGCCGGAACAAGAACCCGCTCCAAAAACAATTTTGATGTTCTCTTTTATATTTCTATTATAAGTACACGCCGACCAGGGCGCGGGGTCTGTAAAAATCTCGACTGGAAAAAGAATCCTCTCCCAAAACAATTCTGATGTTCTCTTTTATATTTCTATTATAAGTACATGCCTACCAGGGCGCGGGGTCTGTAAAGATCTCGGCCGGAACAAGAACCCTCTCCAAAAACAATTCTGATGTTCTCTTTTATATTTCTATTATAAGTACATGCCTACCAGGGAGCGGGGTCTGTAAAGATCTCAACTGGAACAAGAACCCTCTCCAAAAACAATTCTGATGTTCTCTTTTATATTTCTATTATAAGTAAATGCCTACCAGGGCGCGGGGTCTGTAAAGATCTCGGCCGAACAAGAACCCTCTCCAAAAACAATTCTGATGTTCTCTTTTATATTTCTACTATAAGTAAATGCCTACCAGGGCACGAGGTCTGTAAAGATCTCGGCCGGAACAAGAACCCTCTCCAAAAACAATTCTGATGTTCTGTTTTATATTTCTACTATAAGTAAATGCCTACTAGGGCACGGGGTCTGTAAAGATCTCGGCTGGAACAAGAACCCTCTCCAAAAACAATTCTGATGTTCCCTTTTATATTTCTACTATAAGTAAATGCCTACCAGGGCACGGGGTCTGTAAAGATCTCGACCGGAACAAGAACCCTCTCCAAAAACAAATCTGATGTTCTCTTTTATATTTCTACTATAAGTAAATGCCTACCAGGGCACGGGGTCTGTAAAGATCTCGGCCGGAACAAGAACCCTCTCCAAAAACAATTCTGATGTTCGATTTTTATTTCTATTATAAGTACGTGCCTACTCGGATGCAGTGCCTGTAAAGATCTCTGCTGGAAGAAGAATCCTCTCCATAAACAATTCTGATTTTTTTTTATATTTCTATTATAAGTACGTACCTATCAGGGCGGGGGTCTATAATGATCTTGGCCTGAAAAAGAATCTTCTCCAAAAAACAATTATGTTCTCTTTTATATTACTATTGTAAGTACATCCCGACAAGGGCGCGGTGTCTGTAAAGATTTCGACCCGAACAAGAATCCTCTTTCGTTTTCTTTTATATTTCTATTATAAGTACATGCCTACCAGGGCGCGGGGTCTGTAAAGATCTCAACTGGAACAAGAACCCTCTCCCAAAACAATTCTGATGTTCTCTTTTATATTTCTATTATAAGTACATGCCTACTAGGGCGCGGGGTCTGTAAAGATCTCAACTGGAACAAGAACCCTCTCCCAAAACAATTCTGATGTTCTCTTTTATATTTCTATTATAAGTACATGCCTACCAGGGCGCGGGGTCTGTAAAGATCTCAACTGGAACAAGAACCCTCTCCCAAAACAATTCTGATGTTCTCTTTTATATTTCTATTATAAGTACATGCCTACCAGGGCGCGGGGTCTGTATAATCTCAACTGGAACAAGAACCCTCTCCCAAAACAATTCTGATGTTCTCTTTTATATTTCTATTATAAGTACATGCCTACCAGGGCGCGGGGTCTGTAAAGATCTCAACTGGAACAAGAACCCTCTCCCAAAACAATTCTGATGTTCTCTTTTATATTTCTATTATAAGTACATGCCTACCAGGGCGCGGGGTCTGTAAAGATCTCAACTGGAACAAGAACCCTCTCCCAAAACAATTCTGATGTTCTCTTTTATATTTCTATTATAAGTACATGCCTACCAGGGCGCGGGGTCTGTCAAGATCTCAGCTCGAAGAAGAATCCTCTCTCAAAACAATTCTGATTTCATTCTATTATGAGTATGTGCTTACCAGGCTGTGGGATCTGTAATAATCTCGGCCCGAACAAGAATCCTTTTCAAAAACAATATATTTCTGTCAGACAATGTGAAAAATGAGCGAAAAAAAAATAACCGGGGTAGATACGCAGCAGTGATTGATAGATGAACCCATTCAAAAGCGAGGCATCTTGAATGCTGATTTTAAAGTCAGGCACAAGGACTCAGAGACGCTTTTGAACTCTATCGAGGGAGACTGAAAAGTACGGACTGGGCAGCTGCTGCCCAAATATGACAGCAGTGCTTCATTTTCGGCCAGATATGGGATGTGTAAAGGTAGAGGATAGCATAAGGATTTAGGTACTTACTGGGACGGTATAGGGTGCCAACCATTTTTCGTGTATCTTTAGATATGGAACGTATGTACGAGTTCCACTTGAGGTGAGGCATGAGTTTAAGGCCCAATAGTCTTACAAAGCCCGGTGCTTCCCCGATTGGACGTCCATTCATATGACTGGCGGTAATTTGGTGTCCGATCGGCGATGATGGAATAGAAGTAGCTTGTTTTACGAAGCACTGAATGTTATCAGCCGGTTTTTCCCAACTGGAAAGTTAGTTCTAGATCGGAAGAAAGGTCAGCTGCCAATCTCTGATCATCAATAGTTTTAGGGGTGGTGCCACTCATATATAGTCGTATCATCGGCATAGATGTTTTCGTAAAATAAGTCTATTGGATGCTTTAGTACACATCATCAGTGATGTTTCTAGTCGAGGTTCATTAGGGGTTTCGGGTCTTTCAACATCATATTGCCTCCCCACGGTGACCCAGTCGATACTGATCGGGTATCGACTTGTGTACCTTCCGTCAGCTACAACTTTTTCCATCTTCTGAAATGCACATCATACTTGGCAATTATTAATGAGGTATTTACAGCTATATCTAGCCAGGTCAACTGTAAATCGGTGAGACCTCGTTGCCAGTCTTGTACTTTGCTTAAATTCAAAGTGTCTTGGCACCAAAGCGAAGAGCTCATCCTAACAATTGCGAGGACACACACACACACACACACACACACACAAACACACACACACACACACACACACACTAAATACCGTAACCCTGGTAGAGGGCAAACAATTGCTAGATCTTAGCCAGGAATCACCCGTAAGTAACAATGGTTTGGTGTACTTTAATTCTGTCCCCTAGTCGGGTCTCCATTGTCAGATGTAGTTTTAGGTCATACCAAGGACCTTACAAATGATCTGAGTATATTTTTAGGTAGATTATTTATGTAAATCAAAAACAGGGTTGGTTTAGGAAGTAACCCTTGTGGGGTGCCTGCGTTATATAAATATAGCGTTATATAGTATAAATCCCAATTAAACATATATTTGACCCGGCACGTTTATTTCATTAGCTGAAAACTTCCCACCGACATGCCTATTCCTGACAGCACTTGTTGTTCGTATAAAAGCAAGATTTTATTTCGTGGTATTATGGTTTGTAATTCTATTTTTTTAGGTTCTGGTTTTAAATTCTTGTCGCACTATTAAATCCCACTTGCAGAGTTCTATTGTAGGAATATCATATAGATAAAAATAAAATATATAATAATAATGAAAATAATAAAACAATAATATTTTAACCCTGTTTAAAATTAATTAAATAAAAAAATAATAATAAAATTACTCCCAGCATGCAACAAAAACTGTTCCTACCGGAAATACGGACATCCTGCCAAATTCAACCTCTTCGCCCAAGAACCGTCAGGCTGACAACACGTGTATAACTTCCCTCTGTGATAGGACTTGTAATATAACAAGTAATAGGACTTTTATAACATGTACATTAACACAATTGTAACGTTAAAAATACACACACCAATCTATTCCCCATGTATAATACGCGTTTGTTCTAAAATATAATAAGCAAAATCATGGGGTGCGTATTATGCACAAAAAATCTTTTAAAAAATTTCCGTAAAATGAAATAAGAATTATTATAAAACTAAATTAGAATAATATTATTCTATATTTAAAACCATTTTTAAATAAAAGTAGGAAACGGAAAAGCTCGAGAGGTATAATTTAAATGATTTGATTACCAAACAAGCGGTGCGTATTATGCGTGAGTATAAGCATTTTCCCACATTTTTAGCACAATTTTAGGGGTGCGTATTATGGATGAAGGCGTATTATACATGGGGAATTATGTTAAATAAAATTGTATGAAATTAACATACAATTTACCATGCCTTTTCTGTATTGTGTGCGTTTATTTTCCTGTTTTTATCTCGTGGAAACAAGCCTAAAATTCTTATCAGTAAGGTATGAGTGAATACCCTACACTATAAGCTCGTGTGTATATATATGCGATATGGGATTTTGTATAAATTCTGATGCTGTAACTTTTGCATTCTTTTTTTCTTCCCTTCACTCTGTTTAAATTAAACCGACTCGAATAAGATTAAAAAAAAGGAAGACACATTTACATCCCTACGCCTCTCCGCCGGTGGCATCGATGCATTATGGAATTTTATCCGTTTTGACGCATAAATGAATATGTATAGCTCGAGTTATAACTCCACATATATATTTGAATTTCAATTCTTTTTAAAGAAACTAAACAACATATTTATCACCGAGAAGACCATGAATTCTCTCCCTTCACGATGGATAGATGCACTTTCAAAGAAACTCTTTTTGCTATGAACGACTACCGAGACACAAATTTACACAAGACCTCAAGTGGAACTCATATGTATGATCCAACGCTAAAGACGATGGCAAAAATGGCCGTCTCTTTATACCGTTTCACAACCTCCCTTACTCGTTCTGTCATATTCGCTCTTTACAAAAGTAAGAAGCAGACAATTTTTCAAGTTTTCGTTCCTTTCAATTTTTCAAATTTTTTCCCTTTTCAAAAAGCATACGATTTTTCTTTTCCTTTCTCTTTATCTTCTTTCTTTCTTTCTTTCTTTCTTTACTTGTTTTAATTTTTTTATCATTTATTGCTTGATTTTCTTTCTTTTTCTCTTTTCGTATTCCCTTTTATCTCGTTTTGATTCCTTTCCTTTCTTTCTTTCTTTCTTTTTTCTTTTCTTCTTTACTTGTTTTCTTTTCTTTTATCATTTATTACTTGATTCTCTTTCCCTTTTTCGTATTCCTTTTTTTCTCGTTTTAATTCCTTTTCTTTCCTTCTTTCTTTCTTTCTTTCTTTACTTGTTTTCGTTTTGTTATCATTTATTGCTTGATTCTCTTTCTCTTTCGCTTTTTCGTATTCCTTTTTTTCTCATTTTAATTCCTTTTCTTTCTTTCTTTCTTTTCGGGATTGTTTTCTTTTTGCTAACTTTTCTCCTATTTAATATCTTTTTTTCTTCCTAGCTAAATATTTTCAAACAGCCATGATTCAAATTCAGCGAAGAGACATGGAATTCTTATTTTAGTCATGTGTAAAAGAAGAAACGATACACTATCACTGCTGGGCTACGGGTTTTGATCGTAAAACAAACAAGCACCAATGCTTGCTGATAACTCTTGCGTTGGTGCCAAACATGCCCTTCGTATTCCATTGGTAAAAAATAAGTTTAATTCGAACCGTTTCCTCGCATGTATTTCTGCCCTATCTGGGCTAAAGCTTCGCAACCCTCACTTTCCTGACATGATGAACTTCAAAAGCTAAGATCAACCACGTCATGTACAAAGGATCGAATCATCCTTGTCCTCTTTGTGTTCCATTTGTTCCGTTCAGGGACATACATGATAAATTACGAAAAACTCCACATATACACCCTCGTGAAAATTAATTATACAGGAAGATGTGCAGAGCCATGATCACCTACACCCTTGTGCAAATTAATTGAAACAAAACGAACAATTCCGTTATTATTTACTTTTTTTCGTATTTTTCCAATGAAACATGACCCAGTGCACATGTTAGTACTTCGTATGTCCATTCCACGAAGTCGTTCCTTGCAGATTGACCACAGACTCTCGACTGGATTTAAATCAGGAGAGATTCCAGTCCAGTCTACAGTACTATGATTTGCTCACAGGTAAGGCTTGCCAGTGCGTTCATGAAGCGTTAGAAGTTTCGTCCGCTTTCTTGGAATAACGTCCATCGCAGACAATGGCCGTAGGACAACTAATCGACAGTAAAGACAATAGTGTCTGGGTGTGATGAAAATCTGATGCAATCATGGATGACGCAATATTTTTCAAGGCCAAACAAATTTTCAAGGCCAAACAAATAGAAAATAGATTCATATTACTGCACACTACTGCAAATGACCTAATTCGAGAAAAAAGAAAAAGAAATCGATTACACCCTGTCACTTTATTTAAATTCCGAATGTTCGCTTTATTTACAGAGAAGTGTAAAAATTCCAGTTGGTAAAATTGCTAGCAAGAAACTTCCGAATAATTAGAGAAACCGATGCGGGCATTAGGGAAACTAAGTCACGAGAAAAGTTTATCTAATTCCTTAAATTACACCCCCCTTGATGCAATTTGCGATAGATGTCGCCTCGAGACGCTACTGATCGCAACATTAGAGTTCCCATGGCGGTGCGAACGCAGCAGAGGCGTTAGTAACAAGCTTAATGATTTGATTACCGACGAAGGTCATGATTTCTCGTGGTTTGCTGATTGGTTACATTGTTTATCTTGCCTTTGGCTTCGACGACCGCACTTCAGAGAGATATTGATTTTTAAGGCTTGATAATGAGGCTCCGTATGACGGTTTGACGGCATTTACTAGACGATACGTATTCTGAAAAGTCTTTTCTTTCGATTTCAGTTTCCTGCGACTTGCTATACTTCGGGGTCTAACAGATTTTGTCGAAAACCTTGCATGAATTTGAAGCGAAAATATTATCTATCTATCTATCTATTTATCTATCTCTCTCTCTCTCTCTCTCTCTCTCTCTCTCTCTCTCTCTCTATATATATATATATATATATATATATATATATATATATATATATATATAGATATATATATATATAGATATATATATATATATATATATATATATATATATATATATCTATATCTCTCTCTCTCTCTCTCTCTCTCTCTATATATATATATATATATATATATATATATATATATACAGGGTGTCCATAAAGTTCGTGTGCACCTTAAAAAATTTATAACTTTATTTGTATTTGCAATAGAAATAATCTGTAAAAAGGATTAGAAAGAAGTAAATCTATATTTTTTAAGGTTTTATTGAAATTTTATTTAAGTTTCCCCATGTCGTCCATCATTAGCAATACAAAGGGTAATGCGAACGTTTTCTTTTCCCATATGTCTAATCTATAACTGTAAACTAGCAAGTGTCAATTTAATTGAAATACAGGGTGTCCATAAAGTTCGTGTGCACTTTAAAAAATTTATAACTTTATTTGTATTTGCGATAGAAATAATTTTTAAAAAGGATTAGAAAAAAGTAAATCTATATTTTTTAAGGTTTTATTGAAATTTTATTTAAGTTTCCACATGTCCTCCATCATTAGCAATACAAAGGGTAATACGATTTTGCAGTTCACGGAAAACATTTGCCAACTGATTTATAGTAATGCCTGAAATCACATTAGTTATTTTAGCTATACTTAAAACTAGGTACATTAAACTTTATAACATTTTTTACAGATTATTTCTATCGCAAATACAAATAAAGTTATAATTTTTTTTAAATGCACACGAACTTATATATATAGTCACATACAGACTGTTTCGCTGTATCACAGGTCATCGGTGTGTCTAGACGTTCGGTTACCTCTAGCTAGGATCGAAACCCTGCTGAATTGGCGTCAGTCGGAGAATCTACTCTTAAGTCCTTGGCGCACGACAGGGTGAAGGTGAATTTAAGCGAATTTATTTTTTAGATAAATACACAGTGACTGAGAGAACTCGATTCGCTTTAACGAAGAGTCTTGCATTATATATATGCAAGACTTTTCGGTAAAGCGAATCCATGAAATTTTGACCAGGAGTGCATATATATATATATATATATATATATGCTCAAAGACCTAGGTATGACGATATACTACATCCGCGTCCTGGGTAAGACGATAAACTACGTCCAACAGCAAGGCCTCTGATCAGAGGTTTTGAGGAGCGTGGAACCACCTCTTAATTGCTGGTGTTCCTAGGTCTACCCTGACCCAGGGTGGTAGCACCTGTTAGGGTCCCAGCTATGGGCAAATAGTTAACACCCAAACTTGTGTAAAAAATAGGTTTTAATACCAGAAATACTTTCTAATAAATAAATTATTATCAGCAATAATGAAAATTTATAGTAAAACATATATTATTAGAGTGTGTATATTTTGATCTAGTGGGAATAAAATATTACCAAGTGAGTCATTTAAAAAAACAAATTACGAAAATAGAACCATCGAAGATTGTAAATTTCCCAAAAGAAGTTGGATTGTACTAAAAATATGAGTAAATGAAAAATGGTTCAAATATATATGTATACATACTCATTTTTTTTTTTACCAAACTATCGCTATGAATCTATTTCAAAAAATTTGTTGATATTAAATGACCCACTGAGGTTGATATGCCATAAAACAAACAACCAACCAACCAACCACTCCTGCTCAAAATCTTAAGACCAGATACAAAAGGGTTAAAACTATATTTGCGAAACATTTACCTTTAATTAGAAAATGTAGTTTATCAACAAACAGGTGAAAAGTTTAAGCTTTTAACTGATTAATTTAAACAAACATTGAAAAAGTATTTATTTTTGGTTAGACATAAAAATAAAACCATGTGTGAAAAATATTACTGAAGAAAATTTTTAGAACGAGTCAGTGTGCTCATAGCTTCAGGCGTGTAGACATCTAATACTTTTTGCTTAAATTAACAGTATTTTATATTTTTTAACCCTTCTGCATCTGGTCTTAAGATTTTGACCAGGCGTATATATATTACAATTCCAATGTAGTAAATTATAACCATGGAATGTTAGTGTTTTAGCCTTATATATATATATATATATATATATATATATATATATATATATATATTGCATGTATAAAAATAAGTTAATCATACCAGAAGCCCCTTTAAGATAGTTCTCAAGTATATAATTTTTTTTTTAAATCTTGAAATTCTTCAAAATTAACGTTTTCTTAAATACATCTCTCTGTCTACGTCACTGCATATTAAATTTATATTCATAACCGGACGTCGTCAATATATCTAGACATGAATCAATAACCCACCTACGCCTAACTTCTAACCTAATTTTTCACCGTTCTATTTTAGCTTTGATCCGTCTTTTGATTGGTTAGCCAAGACATACCCTGAAAAGTTTGGAATCTTGGTTTTCCCTCCTTTTTAACTCTCAAATAAGTTACCGAATTGATGTTTGATTTCCCAAGTAAATCATTTTCATCATAAGTTACTCAACATCGCCTGATAATAGAACAGTTTTTAAGCTCCGAAACATAGACATTTACATGTGTAGCGATGTAAAACATTTTATAATAAAAATATTATCATATATATATATATATATATATATATATATATATATATATATATATATATATATATATATATATATAATCATTTATTCGAAAATTATAACATAAAAATGTTATAAAATCACTACAAAAATAGCCATTTTCTTCAACATTTTACTAGTGAAGATACTTATTCAGAAGTATATATATATATATATATATATATATATATATATATATATATATATATATATATATATATCATAACAGACATATGAAAGTCACGATCTGTCGAATATTTTGAACGCAATTGTATGCCTTCAACTACAGATAAAATGTATTGTTGGTTATTTTAGTATAAATATGTATTGTTGGTTGGTTGATTTTGCTTAGCTGCATATGAACACCTCTATGGGTTATTTAATGACGAAATCTAAGTATTTTGAACACAATTTTATGGCTTTGTGACACCAAGCCGTCGGCCCGTGGTCAACTCCCAGTCGCGGCGCGAAGCTGTAAGTTTTCTTCTACCGGCGTCTTGGGCTTGACTCTTTGTCGCTGCCACCAGCCTGTGTCCCGGTCGTTCGGTGGTCGTCGCTACTCGGCGAAATCCCCTGGTCAGGATACCAATATGTGACACTCAGCCGCCCAGGGTCGAATCCAGTGGTCAAGGTACCAATATGTGGCACCAGGGTCGAATTCTGATCGTCGATGTTAACGGCTTCACCAGCTGTCCCGGTTCAATGCCAACTCTATCGTTCCCAGCTCATTTGCAACGTCTGGTTACTGGAGTAACTGCCTTGATCTCAAGTCTAACCTACTCACGTTGTGACTTTGATCTTAGGTAGACGAGATCAATCAGTCGTCGGGCCGTAGTGTCAGCTGAGTCCAAATTGAAGGTGACATTGCACAAGCGCAAAGAAAAAAAATAAATGAAAGAAAAACCTAAGAGGTTCAATTATGTTAAGAAATAACAGTTCAACTTTATCCTTCTGTTGTATACAGGAGCGTGTTTTTATCCCAGCCCGTTTCCTACGAAATGTGACACTTCTATATTTCAAGCAAGTTGATATTGTAAGTCAACTAATTTAGTTTTTAAGTGCTGGCTTAACTTCGTTCGTCAGTATAACTTGCTATCAGTAGCATCGGCGAAGTCGGAGGTCATGGAATCTCTTGGTCAGCTTCTGCGAGGCAACACACTGGTTCAAAACCAGCTCAACTCAACTCAACTCAACTGCAACTTTACTGCACTGTTGTCTCTATTGTGTAACGACCCATCGTCGTTCGTTTATATGGGTACCGACCAAAACCCGGTGCGTGGGTCCGATGCGGCCTGGGCTTCTCGATAATCTCTATTTCTAACAAGAAATCTCTTTGTTGTCAGGACAGGAAAATTGATTATTTCCCATTTTTGGAAAATTAACCACTTCCCATTTCGGGGTGGGGGGTCTCCGTCGTTCGTGAGGGAAGGTCGGTTGGGAGCTATCCTCCTGGACTCTTTCTCTCTCACATTGATATCTCATACCAATCCCTTCAGTGGGGGTTAACATCTTTTTCCGCCTTTCTCATCCATTCACCTCCGCCTATCACCATGCTACCATACGACCAATGATCTCTCGGCAGTGCGGGTGTGGCTAAGCTGGCCTTCTTAAAATTATAATTTAGAATTTTTGTTTACAAAATTAATTTATTACATGTTCTCTTTTTCCTGGGTCACCCAAAAGTTACTTACCCAGCGCTCTTACCGTCTCATTAATCACTGTCAAAGTTTGCCATCTGGTTCCCTACTCCAAGTCAGCTTTATCATGGAATCCCTGACCTGTTAAGAAACCAAATTCTTTTTATCTCGTCAAATCTCAATTCTCCACTTATAATTTTCTGGAGAGTGCCAAAAGTTTACAATTGCCATTCGGCGTCTTAGCGTCTGTTGGCAAGTAAATGATAACAATCGTCTCACCTATATCGAGACAATGCCAACATTTTATAATTGCCACATTGCTTCTCTTCGCCTGTATGCAAGAAAAGAAATTAAACGATATCTTGGAAAGATAATTAACATTGAATCTTCCTGTCTGTATTGGCACGTGTTTTGGCCGATAATTCCATATTTGCCTTTCTTTGTATCTCCCTCGGCGATAACTCGACTTGGCTAGACCGCACATGTGGCTTTTTCGCGGTTTTTTTGTAAACAAATTAAAATCTTTGTTTTAACGTCGATCAGTCTATCGTTCGTTATAGTTCTTTTTTTTCACTTTAAGAATGTTTATTTTCTGTTTTAATTTCTATGGTTAATTAGTTAACCAATTACTATAGCTAAATAGTGTCACAGCTTCAACTAAATATATTTTGAACGCAATTGTATGCCTTCAACTACAGATAAAATGTATTGTTGGTTATTTTACTATAAATATGTATTGTTAGGTGGTTGATTTCGTCTAGTGGCATATCAACACCTCTATGGGTTATTTAATGCCGAAATCTAAATATTTTGAACACAGTTTTATGGCTTCAACTAAACATATTTTGAACGCAATTGTATGCCTTCAACTACAGATAAAATGTATTGTTGGTCATTTTACTATAAATATGTCTTGTTAATTTTTTTTATATAAAATTGTGTTCCATTAATTTTACTATAAAAATTTATTTTTATACTTTTATAGTGTTTTGATTTTTGTTTGGGTGTTCACTATTTCCCCAGAGCTGCGACCCTAACAGGTGATACCACCAAGGTCAGCGTCGATCAAGGAACAATAGCAATTAAGATGTGGTTCCACGCTCCTGAAAACCGCCAATGTCCCGATCAGATACTTTGCTGCCGGTTGTAGTTTATCGTCATATCCAGAACTTGCAGTTATGAGGTGGTTCCACGCTCCTGAAATCCTCCTATCTACCAATCAAAGACCTTCTTGCCGGATGTAGTTTATCGGCATACCCTGGACTAGCAGTTATGAGGTGGTTCCATGTTCATGAAATCCTGCAATCCCCCTATCAGAGAATCTTGCTGCCGGATGTAGTTTATCGTCATGCGCAGGACTAGCAGTTATGAGGTGGTTCCACGCTCCTGAAATCCTCCAATGTCCCAATCAGAGACCTTGTTGCAGGATCATGTTCATTGTCATACCCAGGACTAGCATTTATGAGGTGGTTCCACTCACCAGTGAAACCTAGAATCTCTTGATCAGATGCCATGATGCTGGATGTAGTTTATCGTCATACCCAGGAATAACAATTAAGAGGTGGTTCCACGCTCCTGAAAACCTCCAAACCCCCAATTTTTTTTACTTAAATTTTTTTTCGCCTATTGTTTTTGGAGTCAAACTAATTTTTAATCTTACTAATATAAAGACCCCTTCCCGACCACCTAGTAAAAAAGTTTACTCACCCTAAGGTATTCTATTGATAATTATAATTTTGGATATAAATGAGATTTAGGGAAAAATTCTGTGCAAAAAAGTAACTCACTTATTTCCTGCAACTAGTAATCAATAGAAACATAGCCGAACAGCTTTAAATAAAGAATAATAGAGGTATAATTTATTTATAATAGGTAATATAGTTCGAAATATTTAATAATCTATGGGTCCTCCTTTATTTTGAATAACCTTTTCAACGCTTTTTGGCATTGCCTTGATTAGGTTCTGGCAAATCTCATCTCAAGCATTGAATTCCATTGGGATATGAAATTCACAATCAAATCCTCTTTGTTGCTCAACTGCTTTCTCAAGAGCCTGTACTTTATAATGCTCCATAAGTTTTCTATGGGGTTGAGGTCCGGAGATTGGGGCGGCCATGTCATAACACTCACTCGCTTCTCATCAAAGTATTCCTTCATCAATTTTGATTTGTGACAGGGAGCATTATCCTGCATAAAAATGAGCTTGGTGGGGTCAATTTGCACCCTTTCAGCAGAAGGGAGCAGACAAGACTCTAAAATTCTCTTGTACTCCTCGCTCCTGAGGGTTTTTTTAATAGGTTTTAAGAAACCAGTTCCACGAAAAGAAAAGCATCCCCAGAACATTATACTGAACGGATGCTTGACAGTACTTACTGCTAAATCCAAAGAGCTCTCAAAGCTTCTTCTCCGGATTTTAGATCGCTTATCCTTTAAATTTAGCTCAACTTCCGTTTCATCGGAGAAGAGAACATTTAGTAAAAAAAACTCAGGTGAGTCAATTTTATCGAACAGCACTGTATAATTTATCGGTACAGGCCTACTTACATTTCCTTTCGATGCTTTGACGTCGCCAGTTTATAACAATGATCATTATAATATAGATTGTAAACCTTTTTTTTCTGGTTAAAACAAAAAGCCGCATAGCTGTCTCTAGGCTACAGTCTTTGGTTTCCTCGTGAAGTAATGTTTGCATGTTATCAGTTCTTTCCGTATATACTTTGAACATTTTATCTGCGCAATCCAGATTTTGTTTATCTTTTCATGTTATGTTTTCGCTGAATTATATCCTGTGGTTTTTCAATTTCGATCTACAAATTATCAAAGAAGCAGCATGAAAGTTTCATGATAATCTGACATCGAAACTACCTGACATCGAGCATAAAGACTCCAAAGATACGCTATCGATATCCATCTGATTTGTGGTTATAGTTGTTGGCTAAAGCATGTGTTGCTGTGGTCGTGAGTTCGATTCTTGGATCAAGCAGTGAATTGATTGATTTTTTTTTACGGCTTATCAACCTATTAGAGCTTATTTTAACTCAGAAATGCTTACGGCCAATGAACTCCGAAGTTAAGCAACGTTGAGCCTGATCAGTACTTAGATGACCGCTTGGGAATATCAGGTGCTGTGGGCATGGATGTGCGGGCGGTGTAATGGATAATGGCTCGGAATTGCTTCCCAGAAAGGCTTACGGCCGCGTCATATTGAAACACCGATTCCGGTACGATCACCGAGGTTAAGCAATGTTGAGCCTGGTCAGTATCGAGATGGGTAACATCTCGGTTATACCAGCTGCTGTTATTTTGGATGTGCGGGTGGTGTAATGGATAATGATTCGGAATTGTTAATCGGTATGTCAATTTCTAATTCTAGTCGAGTTCGTTATATTCACTTACACACAAATACCGTTGGGAAAGGCATGAATCCACCTCTTCTCCCCCACCTATGGGTTAATTATTAAGACTTTTATCACTAAAGACATTACCATAATTCCCCATGTATAATACGCCTTCATCTATAATATGCACCCCTAAAATTGTGCTGAAAATATGGGAAAATGCTTCTACTCACGCATAATACGTACCCCTTGTTTGGTAATCAAACCCTATAAATTGTACCTCTCCAATTTCATTACAGCCAGCGTTTCCTACTCTTATTTAAAAAATGGTTTTAAACATAGAATAATATTATTCTAATTTAGTTTTATGATAATCATTATTTTATTTTACGGCATTTTTTAAAAGATATTTTGTAGCTGTGCATAATACGCACCCCTGATTTTGCTTATTATTTTTTATAGAAAAAATGCGTATTATACACGGTGAATTGCGGTATTATTTTCAAAAATGGATAACTAATATAAAATTGCATGCAAAATATTCAGATTACGGCATTAATTGAGCCATAGAAGTGTTGATATGCCTTTAATGAAAAAACAACCAACCAACTTAAAGCCAGAAAACATTTTTAGATTGTAATAATTTTTTCGCTGTGCCATTTCTTTAAATACTTTCATGGTAATTGTTCTAGTGAACTTTCCTCTATGGTACCCAGACTCAATGAATTTCAGCGCAGGACTAGATATGTGGCAAGATTTCATGTTGAAATGGCTAGATGCAGCTGTCCTCTTGATTACTCTTCTATTGTTCTCGCTCCTAAATAACGGTTCTGTTTTCTAATCTTTTCACACCCAGTAACCGCTTGTGTCTTAGTGGCTTTAATGCCTTGGATGGCGTGAATTTGATTAAAAAAACTAATAAAAAATCGACTGAACATGTGAGCAATGAGGAAGTTTTAAAGAGAATAGGATCTAGAGATATTATGAGGAAAGTGGGCTTAGAAAGTTTGACACTGACAGGACAATACTTGAAAAACGCAACACATAAAGAAACAGAAGGCTTGACTGTAAAGAATCAGCAGTGACAGAAATTCCATCTATTACTTTGCGGTCAGATATTTGGTTAGCCATAAACCGAGAATTTTCTAAAGAGCGTCTTTTAAAATACCTTCATGTAAATTGTTCGGATGAGCACTTCGCTATCGTGCCTAGACTTTATGAATTTAAGCGCAGTACTAGATTGGCAGCAAGGTCTCACCATTTTAGAGTTGAAATAGCCAGATGCAACCGTAAGTTCTATGCTAACAATTTCTTCTACCGCACTTCTCGCTTGTGAAAGTTTTTTCCCCGGCGTCTTGTTTTCCAGTTCCAGTCAAATTTGATCTTCAAAATTTAAATGTAATGTCAATCGTTATCTTCTTAATTTCTGTTCTTTGGCTGATTCTACCGTCTGAATAATATTTTTTGTATTCTTTCACATTTAGCACCCCCCCCCCCCACAACGACCACCACTTGCTCGTTAGTAGATTTGTTGCCTTGCTTGGGGTGAAATAATTCAAATTAATATTACAAAATTGATTGATTTACGCCTTATCAGTCCTTTTTTTATGTTATTTAAAGCCGAAAATAACAATGATTTTTTTTTATACAAGCCATTCTATTTAACCCATAGGTACAGGAGAATTTATACCTATTCCAAGGGTATTGATACGTATTGTTGTAAATATAACTAACCCGTGTAGAATTCGAACTAGGCCCTCTGTTTTCTCCTTCCGAGCCGCTATCGGTTACTCAACCTGTACATCGCTGTTTAATATAAACAAAAATGTACCTGTAACATGGAGACATGACGCTGCATTAAATTTTGTATCTGTTCCTGAAGTTATTATAAGACAGATGCAAAGACCTTTCGTCACGACAAGGAAAGCGACTCCAAAGTAAACATTCCTTGTACAATATTTAAACCATGTTCTATTAGCTATAAAAAGTCTGGGCATTATTTCTTCGAGAAAATGTTTCATGTCGATAAAGATAGAGCTAGACCTACGTGGCCCAGATAGTCACGTATCTCCTACTAATGCTGGCTGTCGGTGTGCAAGCCCAGGTAAAAACCGAGTTTTCGAATCATAAGTAAGCGTATTCTCTTTACCCAGAGTATTAGCGCAACGCAACAGTCCTACCGCCAGTCTTTTTTTTTTAGCATCGTCTATCTAATTACGTATCTAATATTCTTGTTTTGTTTTTACTTGCATCTGGGGTCATTACATATTTCCCAAAGGTGCCAAAGGAAAGTACGTGATTTAGCATTCAGCGGCCGTAAGTTAACCTCAAGTCGACCCCTATACCTAACTCTCTTGGGCGCCTCGGCATGGTGTAATGGTTAGCAAGCGTGTCTTGCTAGATCAGTTACTACTGAAAAGTGAGTTCGATCCTCACTGGGTGCCCCATAATTTTGGCCTTGTGCCACACCTAAGCTACGCTTGGAAAATCGCGACCTAACTCTTTTGAGAATCTAGTGAGTTATTGTTGTTCTTCTTGCTTTGCCCCCTCAGGGAACCAGCGATCATGACTTTTTGTTTCCATTATCCTTAGTACTTCAATATTTCTTGTTAGTATCAAATTCTCCCAGCCTTCTTTCCTCTTCATGTATTCCAGGAATGCCAAATTTCTCTTTCTGATTTTAAGTATGTGCCCATTTTGTTTTCATTATCCTTAAGACTTTCTCATTGTTTACATACATTGCCCATGCTATTCTCACCATCCTTCGGTAGAACCATCTCGGTGTGGCCTCAAGTCTTCTCTTCACCCGTGAGTTTTTTTTCCAGGCTTTTGCTTTACAGTTCCAGTCAAATTTGATCTTTTCACCACCGTAAAGTTACCTACCTGTGCCTTTTTCTATAAATACTTTCATGGTAATAGTTTGGATGAGCTCTTCGCTCTGGTAACTAGACTTCATGAATTTAAGCGAATTACTAGATTGGCAGCAAGGTCTCATCATTTTACTGTTGAAATAGCTAGATGTAACCGTAAGTTCTATGTTAACATTTTCTTCTCTTACACTTCTCACTTGTGAAACTCTCTTCCTGATCCATGTTTTCCGGCCAAATTTCATCTTCAAAAATTTAAATGTAATGTCAATCGTTAACTTCTATCTACTTAATTTTTGTTCTTTGACTGATTCTGGCTCCTGAATAATAGATTTTGCATCCTTTCACATTCAGCACCCCCCAACTACCACCACCATTTGCTCGTTAGTGGATTTTTTGCCTTGCTTGGGGTGAAATAATTAAAATTAATATTACAAAATTGATTGATTTACGCCTTGTCAGTGCTTTTTTAAAAACATTTTTTTAAAAAGCTGGATGAAAAATTCTATTCTTGCATGAGACCACACAAGTAGTCAAATGCTAATTTTCACAAACAGACAGGCTTAGTGATAACAGCATAAACTCTTGACTTCTCTCACTTGGCCAACCACTTGGTCACAAGCCAGCCTAACTTTGGTAAGTATCATGTTGCGAGACTTGCATCATTAGTTTCAATTTCGGCCTGTGCAGCTAAAATAATTTCTGCGTTGTATTATCTGTCCAATTAAGAGTGTCTATAACATGATGGGATCGTAAAAAAAAAAAATAGTGGATATATTTCTGTCTTTCTCACTGGAAAATGTAAAACTCGTCATACGGAATATGGTAAAAAATATGGCGAAAATAAACCATAAATCTTCGATCAATAAAGTAGCTAATGATCTAATTGTGTTGTCCTTCATTCGTGAGCCAAACTTCGGCAGTCAGAATACACGCTTTTAACCCCTACCTCATTCAATCTATCTATCTATCTATCTATCTATCTATCTATCTATATATATATATATATATATGTGTGTGTGTGTGTGTGTGTGTGTGTGTGTGTGTGTGTGTGCGTGTGGGTGTGTGTGATCATGAACCGACGCAGATTTATTTTCTTCAATATCCTCAAAGTATGCATTTGCATATCTGTTCTTGGGAAAGATAGGGCAGTGTTTTCCAGTTGCCTTCTATACAATATCTATCTATCTATCTATCTATCTATCTATCTATATATATATATATATATATATATATATATATATATTATGAAATGGACTAAGTTCAACAATTATTTTAATATATTTTATTGTTATACACTTTAACATTTAGCTACAGAGGAAGTAGCTAATATATATATATATATATATATATATATATATATATATATATATATATATATATACTTCTGCGAATTGAAACAAAACGAATAATTCCATTATTATTTACTTTTTTCGTACCTTTGCAATGAAATATGACCCATGCACGTGTTACTTCGTATGTCCATTCCACGAAGTCGTTCCACTGCAGATTCACCACAGATTCTCAACTGGATTTAAATCAGGAGAGTTTCTTTACCAGTCAAATTAGTTGAAACAACCGCTTTAGTTTCCTTTCTTTCACCATTCGGTCAGTTTTAGACCCACTGGAGTGACAGGGTGTAATCGATTTCTATTTTTTCCTTAGATTAGGTCATTTGCAGTGGTGTGCAGTAATTTTAAATCTATTTTCGGGGTATATGATGAATTTTGTTTGGCCTTGATATTGCTTCATCCGTGATTGCATCAGATTTTTATCGCGTCGAGACACAATTCTCTCCACTGTCGATTACTTGTCTTACGGCCATTGTCTGCAATGAACGTTACTCCAGAGAAGCGTACGACATTTGTAACGCTTCATGAACACAATGGCAAGCCTTACCAGTGAGCAAATCAAAGTACTATAGACTGGTCCGGAAACAACTTCTGATGTAAATCCAATGGAGAATCTGTGGTCAATCTGCAAGGAACGACTTCGTGGAATGGACATACGAAGTACTAACATGTGCACTGGGTCATGTTTCATTGCAAAAAAGCGAAAAAAGTAAGTAATAACGGAATTGTTTCAATTAATTTGCACAAGGGCATATATATATATATATATATATATATATATATATATATATATATATATATATATATGTATATATGTATATATGCCGTGACAATATTTCGCAGCACACTTAAGAGGATCGCGCAGTACCCTAGTGTGCCACGGTACGCCGGTTGACAACCACTGAGATACCCTAGAGCAGCAATCGCCAAAGAGTTTAGTACAAGGCCTGCATTGTATATTTTACACATTTTAGAAAGATAGGCTGCTAGAAACATTGCTTTTGTTTTCTATTTTTGACCTTGTACCAGTCTAGGCTATGCTTAGTAAGTAACTGTATATAGTTTTATATACGCCTCACGATGGAATAGTGGATAGCCTTGTGCCGCAGTTTCGAAATCTTTCAGTAGCAAGAACAGATAGGGAGCGATGGGTAAATTGACGCCATTTTGTATTTTGAATTTCGCGCATGCGCGTTGTTCGTTCTTAATTTTGTCGACGGCACAGAATAATAGACTAATAAAATAGGTGCTAATAAAAATTTGGTATTAATTAGAAAATCCTAATAAAAATCTGGTATTAATTAGAAAAATCATCATAATAATCTGGTCTTAGAAAAATCCTAATAAAAATTTGGTATTAATTAGAAAATCTTAATAAAAATCTGGTATTAATTAGAAAAATCATCATAATAATCTGGTGTTAGAAAGGTGCTAATAAAAATTTGGTATTAATTAGAAAATCCTAATAAAAATCTGGTATTAATTAGAAAAATCATCATAATAATCTGGTCTTAGAAAAATCCTAATAAAAATTTGGTATTAATTAGAAAATCCTAATAAAAATCTGGTATTAATTAGAAAAACCATCATAATAATCTGGTCTTAGAAAGGTGCTAATAAAAATTTGGTATTAATTAGAAAATCCTAATAAAAATCTGGTATTAATTAGAAAAACCATCATAATAATCTGGTCTTAGAAAAATCCTAATAAAAATTTGGTATTAATTAGAAAATCCTAATAAAAATCTGGTATTAATTGGAAAAATCATCATAATAATCTGGTGTTAGAAAGGTGCTAATAAAAATTTGGTATTAATTAGAAAATCCTAATAAAAATCTGGTATTAATTAGAAAAATCATCATAATAATCTGGTCTTAGAAAGGTGCTAATAAAAATTTGGTATTAATTAGAAAATCCTAACAAAAATCTGGTATTAATTAGAAAAACCATCATAATAATCTGGTCTTAGAAAAATCCTAATAAAAATTTGGTATTAATTAGAAAATCCTAATAAAAATCTGGTATTAATTGGAAAAATCATCATAATAATCTGGTGTTAGAAAGGTGCTAATAAAAATTTGGTATTAATTAGAAAATCCTAATAAAAATCTGGTATTAATTAGAAAAATCATCATAATAATCTGGTATTAGAAAAATCCTAATAAAAATTTGGTATTAATTAGAAAAAGAGTTAAACAAGAACATCTTTAAACAAGATATCTTGCTTTCTTTGTTGGGACGTGTTGCCCCGATGCGATACGAAAATTGATTCCACCATTTAAGAGACTGATTCCGAACGCGCCTAACTTGGAGAATATTAAAGCGTGGCAACCAATGCTTCTGGCTGAAGATGAATGTTGTCATAGCAACGTCGAATTCACTTAGAGCTGTGTGTTGGTCTTAACTGCATAGAAACATTTGCACACATTTATACAAAGACTGTTTTTTTGTACCGTATAGAGGAAAAATTGTAAAAAATAAATATTGATAATAAATGACCGTTTCATTGTAGATGCGAAATATTTTAGATGCTTGTAAAATTGTGTGTGTGTGTGTGTGTGTGTGTGTGTGTGTGTGTGTGTCCAGCAAATGGATGCATTGTAGCTTTACTGGATATATTCTATGTAAAATGGAAGTAATTTTTAAAAAAACTATAATGATTCCATGGGCCACAGAAAAGTTCTAGGTTCAAAGTGGGCCATGCGCTAAAAAAGTTGGGAACCTCTAGCCTAGAGTAGGTGTGTCAAACTGGCGACCCGCGGGCCCCATGCGGAATTTTACATGTATCTTGGTGGCCCTCACAAAGGTTTTTATAGTCGTTGTATATCGAGAATTTTTGTTGAAAGTACCTAGAAGTAGTGGGTATCCGGATTTTTTTCATATCTTCCTCAGACATTTAAGAACTTCAGAAAGTTTGCCACAATCTTATGGCGACGTTTGCTTCCATATGTGTCTGTAAGCAGTCATATTCGTTTATGAAGGCTACAAAAACGTCTTACAGAACCAGATTAACTGCTGAACCTTTGTCAAAGTGGGATCTACACAGACATTCCAACCTGATATATCAACAATAGTTTGTCTAAAGCGATGTCAATGATCAGGACAACATAAAGATGATTAAATTGTACTACCTTGTATTGTAAGTATTTTGTATTTAGTTACCCCTAGCTGTGATTAATTTAAGACTGTAAGCTGGTGCAGCCCTCGAGGTTGCAAATATAGCCGATGCGGCCCTCCATATACCCTAAGTTTGACATGCCTGGCCTAGAGCATTAACCGCGAAAGATTTCACCACAAGGGCCACGTTTGTATATTTTACACATTTTATAAATATAAAAAATTACAGCTGTTTAATATTGTGTTACATTTGGTACGTTTTAGAAAGATACTAACTTAGATATCTTTATTTTAAAATGATGCTCATTCTGTACGCAAGCCACCAATTTGCCATTGGGTGGCATGCAACTGGCGTTTACCGTTGGTGGCCCGCTGTTGGACTGCCGGCGTATTTGTCTCGGCAATGTTACCTACCACTGGCGAACCGCTAGAGGTCCACCGATGGCTGCCACCAAGGAACCGCTGGCGTTGCCATCAGCGGCCCGCCAGATGACCACTAGCGGCTTGCGTGTAGGGAAGAGCCACTCGAGGTAGATGGTTACAGATTAAGAGAGACAGCATATGGGGATATACGGGTAAGATAACGGTTTTAGCCTAGACTTGAACAGGTTAAGATTCTGTTTTCTTAATTCCTGTTCTTTTAGTGTTCTCATAAATAATGTTTTTTTTTTTCATATTCTCTCACACTCAATAACCGCTTGCAGCTTAGTGGCTTTATTGCCTTGCTTGTGGTGAAATCTTTAAAAAACATTATTTGGATTCTTTTGCAATTAGCATGAGGCCTTAAATAACTCATAGAGGTGTTCATATGCCGCTAAACAAAATTACCCAATCAACCAACCAGCCACGCTCTATCACTATAAGATTTAGATCGAACCAAAATGGAGTACTGCTGCCATATATGCAAAATGCCTAAAGTGTGGGTCCGAACGCAATAACTACGGAATAACAATTGAGTAGCAGATCATTTGCGACTAAGTGGTGAGTTCGATCCTCACTGAGTGCGCCGCACCTTTGGCCTTGTGCCACAAAATTATTTGGGTACTTCGACGTGGTGTAATAGATAGCAAGCTTGTCTCCTTAGATCAGTTGCAACTAAGTAGTGAGTTTGATCTTCACTGGGTGCGCCACGCCTTTGGCCTTGCGCCACATGTAAGCTACGCTTATGAAATCACCATATAAGAAGAGCAGATTTTTCATTTATAAATATAAGTCGCTGATAAGATTTGATCACAGTCCGCATGTGACCCATAAACCATAATTTAGACATCCATTCTTCTACGACAAGGTATTAAAATATTATTGATTATAATTGGCACAGTTTTGATTATTTATTAAAGGCTCATCGAATAAAAGGTGGAGGGTTATTGAATTAGGTTCTTGGATGGACGTAAGAGGATGCGGTAAGTGCAGTTTATGAGGATATGCAGGATAGACAACAGTTGTCCTCAAACTGGAAAGGGTTAAAATTATCTCCGGGTCCTCGCTGTAAAGTTATGAACTGGCGGAATTAAGCACTGTAATCAGTCTGAACATTAGCCATGGAAATAGCGATAAAGTAGTGTGAGGTTGTGTGAAAGAAGCTGTAGAGTACAAAATAATTCATCACCCACAAGGCCGCGTAAGGGATGGTTAGAAAGTCAGGATCAGGCAGCTCCAGCCTTGATATAGCAACAAAACAATTTCCATGGAAATAGCGATAGATTAGCAAGAGGCTTGTGATGTTTTGTCTGTGGGAAAGAGGTTGTAGGGTGGAAAATAATTCATCACCCACAAGGATGCAGAGACGCTTTTGGACTCTATCAAGAGTGGAAAGTGAAGACTGGGCAGCTCCTGTCCATATAAGGCAGCAATACTCCATTTTGGTCCGATCTAAATCATATAGTGATAGAGCATGGCAGGTTGGTTGATTGATTGATTTTGTTTAGCGGCATATGGGTTATTTAATGCCGAAATCTAAATATTTTTAACACAATTATATGGCTTCAACTACAGATAAAATGTATTGTTGGTCATTTTACTATAAATATGCATTGTTGGTTGGTTGACTTTGTTTAGCGGCATATCAACACCTCTATGGGTTATTTAATGCCGAAATCTAAATATTTTGAACACAATTTTATGGCTTCAACTAAATATATTTTGAACGCAATTGTATGCCTTCAACTACGGATAAAATGTATTGTTGGTCATTTTACTATAAATATGTATTGTTGGTTGGTTGATTTTGTTTAGCGGCATATCAACATCTCTATGGGTTATTTAATGCCGAAATCTAAATATTTTGTAAGTAATTTTGGGCTCTCAATTGAAGATATTTTGTACATAACTTTATACTTTCAAAGTAAAGGTATCTATTTTAGATATATAGTTTGTAGATCATAAAATGTATTGTTGCCAATTTTAATATATTTACTATAAAATGTATTTTTAATTATATTTTTAGTGTTGCATTGTTTGTCATTTTGCTATAAAAATATACAATTGATTTTTGTTTAGGAGTTCACTATTTGCCCATAGCTGGGACCCTAACAGGTGCTACCACTCCGGGTCAGGGTGGACCTGGAAACAACAACAATTAAGAGGTGCTTTCACACGTCTCAAAACCTCCAATCGCCTGCTCAGAAGCCTTGCTGCCGGATGTAGTTTATCGTCATACACAGGACGTGGCATTTCAAAAGGAGCCAGATACTTACTGGACTGGTACAAGGAGACAACCATTGGATAGTATACATGTGCTCCGCTTGAATATGAAGTGAACTTGATGGTCAAAATCTCATTGAGAGAAAAATCTTTCATCATGACTGCAAAAAACTCAGGGTCTACTCGATGAAGATGATACGTTATTGGCTTCGGTCGGGAGATATTCAATATTAAAAGTTTTTTTTTCTCCATTGAGATGTCAGAAAACTGGCCATTAGCAACGACCTTCAGGAACTTATCCGATAGAAAGAACTTGACAGCCCCGAAGACTCTTCTCTTACATTTCTCACTTGTGAAACTCTCTTCCTGATCCATGTTTTCCGGCCAAATTTCATCTTCAAAAATTTAAATGCAATGTCAATCGTTATCTATTCTTTTATTGTTCTCGCTTTTCTTTTCTAATTCTTGCACAACCAGTAACTTAGTGACTTTACTGCCTTGCATGAGGTAAATTCGATTAAAACAAAATCCAAGGCGATCACTTTCATAGGTTTATTATAGAGTCCTTCAGCTGATTCTGTATGTAATGACAGCATATCAGCAGTGGACCTAGAGGAGTAAAATTCATACTGTGTGTCGTTCAGGAGTGTGTGTGTGTGTGTGTGTGTGTGTGTGTGTGTGTGTGTGTGTGTGTGTGTGTGTGTGTGTTTGTGTTTTAGCGCGTGCAAGAATGTATGGTTACTGACATTGAAAGTTGAATTAGTGTATCGAGTTCAAATTCTGACCGAAACCGTTTCGTTCACATCGCACTATCCCCTTATAAAAGGCAATAAGACATTTACTAATAGCCTTAGAAAAGGCAATAAGACATTTACTAATAGCCTTAGAAAAGGCAATAAGACATTTACTAATAACCTTAGAAAAGGCAATAAGACATTTACTAATAGCCTTAATAAAGGCAATAAGACATTTACTAATAACCTTAGAAAAGGCAATAAGACATTTTCTAATAGCCTTAATAAAGGCAATAAGACATTTACTAATAGCCTTAGAAAAGGCAATAAGACATTTACTAATAGCCTTAGAAAAGGCAATAAGACATTTACTAACACCCTTAGAAAAGGCATCAATACATTTTCCTCAAACTAGAGAATAAATAGTCGGTCCTATATTCATTGAGTTGTGCCCTTTCCTTCTCCTAGACTGATTGTCATCCAAGTCTAGAGAGCCTGGTCTACCTTGCTATTTTTTACATAGAACAGATGGCTTCACACCTTTCTCTATAGCATTTGTTCAAAAGTGAACTCAACGAACTCGGCGACAATTTTTGAACTCGGCTCGCCGACTCCAATGTCTGTGTTAATATCTACTACGTTACAAGCACATTGAATGCATTATATATATTATTCTGTCAGTTACAGATGTTTTCATTCCTGAACCCTGACAATCCTTTTCTTATTATTAGCGATGCAAATAAAATAATTTAGTAACGCTTCCGTTTATTGGTGAATAGCTAGACGCCGTAAAAATCATGATTGATATCCTTGGTACGCACAGAACAATGAAACTAACCTGATGTGATTCCATTGACAATGGCAATCGATTATTTCGTCCAAATCATCATGTCGGATACTCGAAAGGCTCGGTTGCTTGGGGAATCAGCTTCTATTGGCTTCGTTGTTTGTGACAGCACTGGAAACTATTCAGGAAAGCCGACCAACCGGATGCATTTAACCAGCGTCTCTTGTCACTGGGACTCATTAAAGAAACCAATCGATTACGATCGATCTTAGTAAAGGGGAAAAAATGATGATAGCTAGAAGAAAAAAAAATACAAAAATGAAGAAAATATACACTCCCCGTGACAAATGATAAAAAAAAATTAAATTAATAAATAAAATAAAATAAACGCAGGAAGTGTGTTAATGCGAAAATATGTCCTGAAATGCGTACAAAAGTACAATGAATAAATAACTAAATGTCTTTAAAAATCACTTTTCAATTCGTTGAATATTATTTTCAGGTATTAATTCTATAATTATAATTTCTAAAATAGTTCACGGTAACGTATTTGCAGTACAATAAGTAAAGACGTTAAAATGAGTAAACGCCTCGCAAGGAGTAGGTAAATCAATATTAACAAGACCAGTATTTAAATACAGTGAAGAAAAATTTTGCAATATATATCTATTGCAAACGGTTTTATCACAGGAATGCTTTGTAAATAATTTTACTATAGGAATGCATCAAAATGATTTTATTCTAAGAATGCATTGGAAATGATTTTATTATAAGAATGAATTGGAAAGGGTTTTGCCATAGGAAAGAATGGAAATTATTTCACTATAGGAATACATTGGAAATGATTTTACTATAGGAATGCATTAGAAATGATTTTACTAGAGGAATACATTGGAAATGATTTCACTATCGGAATACATTGGAAATGATTTTACTATAGGAATGCATTAGAAATGATTTTACTATAGGAATACATTGGAAAATGATTTCACTATAGGAACGTGTTGGAAAATGATTTTACTATAGGAATGCATTGCAAATGATAGGAATGCATTGAAAATGAATTTTAATATAGGAATACATTGGAAAATAATTTTACTATAGGAATACACTGGAAAATGATTTTACTATAGGAATGCATTGGAAAATGATTTTACTATAGGAATGCACTGGAAAATGATTTTTGCTATAGGAATGTATTGTAAAATGATTTTACTATAGGAATGCATTGGAAAATGATTTTACTATAGATTGCACTGGAAAATTATTTTTACTATAGAAATGCATTGAAAATGATTTTTACTTTAGGAATACATTGGAAAATGATTTTACTATAGGAATGCACTGGAAAAGGATTTTACTATAGGAATGCACTGGAAAATGATTGTTACTATAGGAATGCATTGCAAATGATAGGAATGCATTAGAAAATAATTTTTACGATAGGAATACATTGGAAAATGATTTTACTAAAGGATTGTATTGGAAAATTATTTTGCTATAGGAATGCATTGGAAGATGATTTTATTATAGGAATGCACTTCAAAATGATTTTACTATAGGAATGCACTGGAAATTGATTTTACTATAGGAATGTATTGGAAAATGATTTTACTATAGGAATGCATTGGAAAATGATTTTACTATAGGAATGCACTGGAAAATGATTTTTGCTATAGGAATGCATTGCAAATGATAGGAATGCATTGAAAATGTCTTTTACTATAGGAATATACAGGAAAATGATTTTACTATAGGAATGCACTGGAAATTGATTTTACTATAGGAATGTATTGGAAAATGATTTTACTATAGGAATGCATTGGAAAATGATTTTACTATAGGAATACATTGGAAAATGATTTTTAATATAGGAATGCATTGAAAATGATTTTACTATTGGAATGCATTGCAAATGCTTTTATTATGGAAATGCATTGGAATTGATTTTATTATAGGAATGCATTGAAAATGACTTTACTATGGAAAGCATTGAAAATGATTTTATTATTCTAATGCATTGCAAGTTATTTTACTTGAGGAATACATTGTGTAGGATTTTACTATAGGAAAGCATTGTAAATAATTTTACGATAGGAAAGCATTGTAAATGAATTTACTATAGGAAAGCATTTTGAATGAGTTTATTATAGGAAAGCGTTGCAAATGATTTAATAAAATAATGTATTGCCAATGCTTTTACTACAGGAATTCATTATAAATGCTTTTAATATTGGAAAGCATTGCAAATGATTTTACTATAGGATAGCGTTGTAAATGATTTTACCATAAGAATGTGCTGCAAATGATTCTACTATAGGAAAGGATTGCAAATGATTTACTAAAGAAGTGTATACCGATGCTTTTACTATAGCAAAGCCTCCAAAATGATTTTTATTACTATAGGAATGCATTGGAAATTATTTTACTATAGGAATAGATTGTCAATAATTTTAGTATATCAATGCATTGCCAGTCATTTTACTATAGGAATATAGGAGGTGCGGTAGAGTAATGGATAGCGGGTCGGATTGAGGAATCGGAGAGCCGAGTTCGAATTCCAGTCAAATCCATTGCATTCACTTACGTACTAATACCCTTATGAATCCTCTTCTTCTCCCTATAGCTATGGGTAAATATCAGGACAGACCGAGTTTTATAGCCTTGGATAGCAACTGGTCTACCGCAGAAAGAAATGGCAACCCACTGCGGGAAAAAATCTGCCTCGTCAGTCATGTATCGAAAATTACATTTACACGCATGGCACACAACTGACTGACTGATAGGAATGAATACTTGTCATTTGTTTCAGACAAAATTCCGAACGTACGCTTGAGTTTTAGCGTGCCTTTGCACTTGACAATGAGATTCATCTTTAATATTTTATTAATTAAGTTTTTTTTTTAACTCACTAGATGTTTTGAAGATCGACCTTGTGATTGAGAAGCAAAAAGAAGTAAACGTCTTACGCAGGTAGTGTAGCGGTTAAAAACTCAGAAAGAGAAATCAGCAATCTAAGTTCGAATAATCACACAGCTACCTTTGGTAATGGAATGAAACTACCTCTCTCCCCAATCTATGATTTAAATATCATGGTACACTGATATGTCTAGCCCTGGTTGGCAATCGGTTTAGTAGAATTCAAAACTGGCTTGTAGCTTTGACGAGTCGCGCACTAGAACTGAACGTAGTGCGGGGTTGTAGACTCTAGTGGTTCGCTCTAATCACGTAGTTTTTTTCTAACCCAAGTACTTTCGATCTCTTCCAAGATCATCCTCAGGGGTAAATTACAAAGAGAAACTTATTGTAACTGTGACAAAATCTGAATTCCATTAAAAAACATGTGCGAACGCACTCTGTTATTGTCATGGGAAGTTACCTTAAACGAGAATGGACTCTTCCTGACTCTATAAATACTGCGCCTCTCAGAGAGAGAGAGGGAAGAGGAATGAGTTGAGACCTAACGAGTCAAGACATATTAGTTCACTCTAAACCAGACTGACAGTTAATACTAACACCTTCATCTTCTTGTATTATATTTCTGTTGTAATATATCTTTGTTATTTACGACTCTTGTGTTCGTGTTGTTCTTTCTTGGTTCTACCTTGGACCATAACCGTGGTGCGAGGATATTGGACCATAACAGAAAGTATTGGAAATAGTTTTATATGAATACACCGAAAATGACTTTACTATAGGAAAGTGTTGGAAATAATGTTACTATAGGAAAGTATTGTAAATCATTTTACTATCATTGGACAAATGTTACTATAGGAATGCATTGTAGATGATTTTACTATAGGAAAGCATTGGACACAATGTCACTATAAGAATGCATTGGGAATGATTTTACTATAGGAAAGCATTGGACACAATGTTACTATAAGAATGCATTGGGAATGACTTTACTATAGGAAAGCATTGGACACAATGTTACTATAAGAATGCATTGGGAATGATTTTACTATAGGAAAGCATTGGACACAATGTTACTATAAGAATGCATTGTGAATGATTTTACTATAGGAAAGCATTGGACACAATGTTACTATAAGAATGCATTGGGAATGATTTTACTATAGGAAAGCATTAGACACAATGTTACTATGGGAATGCATTGGGAATGATTTTACTATAGGAAAGCATTGGACACAATGTTACTATAAGAATGCATTGGGAATGATTTTACTATAGGAAAGCATTGGACACAATGTTACTATAAGAATGCATTGGGAATGATTTTACTATAGGAAAGCATTGGACACAATGTTACTATAAGAATGCATTGTGAATGATTTTACTATAGGAAAGCATTGGACACAATGTTACTATAAGAATGCATTGGGAATGATTTTACTATAGGAAAGCATTGGACACAATGTTACTATAAGAATGCATTGGGAATGATTTTACTATAGGAAAGCATTGGACACAATGTTACTGTTAGAATGCATTGGGAATGATTTTACTATAGGAAAGCATTGGACACAATGTTACTGTTAGAATGCATTGGGAATGATTTTAATTTAGGAAAGTGTCATGGGAACTTACCTATAACGAGAATGAACTCTTCCAGACTCTATAAATACTGCGCCTCTCTGAGAGAGAGAGAGGGGAGAGGAATGAGTTGAGACTAACGAGTCAAGACAATATTAGTTCACTCTATACCAGACTGACAGTTAATATTAACACCTTCAACTTCTTGTATTATATTTCTGTTGTAATATATCTTTGTTATTTACGACTCTTGTGTTCGTGCTGTTCTTTCTTGGTTCTACCTTGGGCCATAACCGTGGTGCGAGGATATTGGACCATAACAGTTATAATTATTTTAAAAATTTAAAATTTATCCGTTGTAGCTATGGAAGTTTTTGCTAAACAAGCGTCTTAATATAAGAGAATCTATAACAATTTAATGCCGTTTTATATGCTAACAATTTCCGGTAAGCTCCCTTATAGTTCAAGTTTGTCTTTGTAATTTACCCCCGAGGATGATTTTGAAGGAGATCGAAAGTACTTGGCTAGGAAAAAACTACGGCACCTTCCTTGACGAATTTAATCATAACATCAAGAGACTGATTAGAGAACTGGAAAGGATCAGTATAAAAATAAATAGACATCATATTTCTATGTTATTCAATGAAACATACACTACAGTTCAAACGTTTGAAGCCACCACCAGAATTAGCATAGGATGAACTTGACAGAAGAGTAAAAAATAAAATAAAAAATGAAAAAAGTCATTGAAAAAAATGGAAACAGTTATCAAACAAGGTCAAATTATCAGCAAGGTCAAATTACTGTTTTTATAGTACAAATAATTTAACCTCGCTAACCAGACGCTTCCTCTGTAGTTAAACGGTATAGCACGTCAGGATATATGACGGTTCCGTGTAGGATACAGGTTCGATTCCAGTCGGAGGACACATATTTTCTATGAAATTTCTCGGATATTCAGGCTGGTAAATGTTAATACTGTTTATTCTGAACAGAGAATTTACTTAAATATGTGTATCTATAAAAATAATGTATAAACAGAAAATATATTAATTACACACACACACACACACACACATATATATTTATATATATATATATATATGGGAGAAAATGATATATATATATAACTAATCCATTATAACTGGAATAATTAGCCATAAACGTTCTTACGTTCATGCCCCAAACTTCTCTGCAAAATCAATCAAAATTCTAATTTCCGAGGATTAAGTTAGAAACATTTCTTTTCGCCTTGCTGCTTTTCTTTACATACCTCATCATCAATAGCGCACTTGTCCTCATCCAGTTTTCCACCTATTGATTGATTTGTCCATTTTATAGATTTAAGGACAGCTATTTATCTCCCAGCGGAAGCGCACTCTCCCTGCAAAGGTTACTTGAGGTCAGTAAAAGTCCGGAAGGCAGACTTCCAATTAAGTTTCCGTTGCCTATATTAACATCGCGGCGAGGTTGTTGCGTAGTGCGTGTCAGTTGCAAACAACGAAATTGAAAAATAAGTGACACTCGAATTCGTATGGAACGAAGTAAAAATAAGAGATACAGGGAAAAAGAAAAAAGAATTTAAGACGTTTGAGAGAAAAGAGATCACGTACTGCTTTCCATATATCCGAGCAGTAGGCCAAGCGTAGAAACAAACTGGTAACGCTCCACCACCACCACTGAGCAGAGCTTGAACTTTCACTGTTATGAAGTGTCTCTCTTCTCTCTTTGAACGTCTGTTGGGCCTCATCCTCTCCGCAGACCTCAGGTGGTGCTCATATATACGACCTACAGTTAAAGATACTGGAAGAATGCTCGGTTCCTTGTAGCACTCCAGTAAGTATCTGATTCTCCCTGTTATACTCAGTCTGCCAGATGAGACCAAAAAATAGAGTATTGTTGCTATATCTGGGTTGGAGCTGTCCAGTTCCTACTTGCCTGCCCTAATAAAGCTCAAAAGCGCCTTCGCGGACCTTTGCCTTTACAAGAGCCAGGTCAGATTGAAAATGGGGCACTGCTGTCCAGTCATCACTTTTCAGTCTTGATAGAGTCCAAAAGTGTCTATGCGGCCTTGTGGGTGATGAATTATTTTCCACCCTACAACACCTTTCCCACTGACGAAACGTTACGAGCCTCTGGTTGCTCTGTCGTTATTTTCATGACTTGTGATCTGACGAGATAAATTCCTTAGCCCCATCAATTGGGACCCACCATGACGCGTATACAAGAGTGAATCATCCCCATTCCCTTCGTATTCCATTGGTAAGGAAGAAGTTCCATTCCGATAGCTTATTTCCAAGAAGTTATCTTTCCTGCATAACCACAACTTCACTTCGTGCCTTTTTATGCCCATACAATACCACACAGCAATTCTCTACCTTGAGCGGCTCTTAGGCCTTGTATTGGGTGATCATTAATATAAATACATATCTAGTGAAAAAAGAACATATATAATATTTAAGTCTCCAGAATTAACTACTTCAGTGCCTACTAGTATAAAACCAGTCTTTAATTGACTGATTTGTTTTCTACGGTTTATCAACACTTTTCGGGTTATTTAAAGCCAAAAAATATTTTTAGATTGTAAGAATTTGGTGGGAAGCGGGCGTTGGGAAATTATGATTTGCTGATACAAGTCTTACTAATTAACCCATAGCTGGGGAGAGAAGAGGTGGATTCATACCTTTTCCCAAAGTTATTTACGCTTAAGTGAATATAACGAACCGGACAGGAATTGGAACTCGTCTCTCCGATTAACAATTCCGAGCCATTATCCATGACATCACGTTTTCATCCAAGCTTACAGCCCCTGATATTACCAAGCGGTCACCCATCTGTGTGCGTCGTAGTAGTAATACGACTATTGAAAAGAACTGCTAAAAAGGACCATTTAAGTTTTAAAGTCTCCAAATGAAAAATCAATCAATCATTATATACCGAGTATAACAGCAAACTTATCCACATCATGTAACAGCATAGGATAATTATCCATCCTACAAAATGTTTAATATCTATAAAAAAAAACACTAAACTAATTGAGTTTCTTTTTTTCCAGGTTTTCAGAGAAGACGTTTAGCCATCTTGACACCATTTTTCATAAGAATCATTGAAAAATCCTTTGAGTTATTTATCTAGAAAGAGAACAGATTAAAATCCTTTTGTGTCAGACCCACTATGTCTTTCTAAGTGAGCAATGGCGGGAGGAAAAAGATCTTTCAGGCCTTCAGTAATGGTACCAACATTCATACTCTGGCTTCCATCTTCAATGCCCATTCAAGAACTATCAAGAGAGTGGTGAATAAGTTCAAAAGAAGAAGGAAGAGTAGAGAGGAAAACTGGATCAAGAGGTCACAACAGCAAGAGGGATGATCATTTCATCTGAGAACTAAATAAATTGTCAGTGTTCAGAATAGAGTTCAATAGCGTTATAATAACCTCGGAGAATTCCAGTAAGATATCTTTAATCATTTCTAAGATACAACGGTTCAAAGCTTAATCTAACAAGTGGACAATTTTGCTGTTACACACACACACACACACACACACACACACACACACACACACACACACACACACATATATATATATATATATATATATATATATATATATATATTAGATCTCATTTAAATATTCATGGAGACCTACCAGACACTATTTGTAACATACTTGTCGACAACACTAATATAATAGCATCATGCACATGCAAAAAAGGCTAAAAATAATGGAAGCCTTATTAATAAAAACAAACAAACCAACATTTAATAATATTAACTTTGAACATGGACATAATATCTTGACCGTGTTTTGAAACAAAAAAAAAATGAAACATTTTATAAGATATATATATGAAGGGGGGATTAAAATTTAAATTAATATTTAATTTGAATTTTAATCCCCCCTTCATCTTTAGACCTTCCTGTCCTTCTCTCGTCCGTTACCCCTCCCTATAGCTTTCATTTACTCTAGCATTCGTCCCACACTCATACATACACTCTCACTAAATTTTATTTTTTATTCTCGGAGTTGTTTTTTCTGTTTTCTTTTTGAATCTGTAGGTCTGACGAATTGGATCGTATTTACGATCCCAATGGAATAAATTATGACCATGGAATATTAGTGTTTAAGACTTTTTATTATATCCTTACTCTGTCCTGGACATTTGAGTTCTACCTGGATCATATCCTCTTGGAATTGTTTTTTTATACATATATATATGTATGTGTATGTATGTATGTATATATAGTTATATATTTTAGATATATGATTGCATATGTATGTGTATATTTACCACTAATATTTTCTCTCTCTCTCTTTCTCTCTCTCTCTCTCTCTCTCCATATATATATATATATATATATATATATATATATAATAAAAAGGCTTAAACACTAATATTCCATGGTCATAATTTATTCCATTGGAATCGTAAAAACGATCCAATTCATCAGACCTACAGATTCAAAAAGAAAACAGAAAAAACAACTCCGGGAAAATATTAGTAAGAGTATATATGTGAGAATGTGGGAGGACATGGGATCTATATAGAGGGGTAACAGACGAGAGAGGCAGGGAGGTCCCAAGGTGGAGGGGGCATTAACATTAAAGAAGTGTATGTCGCCAAGAAATGTACACTCTTCCGGTATATCTTCGGACGATTGAAAATACACACACTTATCTCACTGAAACCCTTCTTTAAATCTTCTCTCTGTTAAAGGTTAATTTCCTGGACATTGAGTTCTACCTGGATCATATCTTCTTGGAATTATTTGTATACATATATGTATGTGTATATATACCACTAATATTGTCTATATATATATATATATATATATATATATATATATATATATATATATATATATATATATATATATAAACCAATTTTGGAGTATTTGATTCAGTTTTTCTTTTGTCTTCTCTGTCGCCGCAAAAAAGCTACTAAAAACTGAATCACTCAGTTCATGAAGGCTGGTATTTACACAAAACCGACGCAATTTCAAATTTCAGATACGGAACGCATTGTGAGAAAATAAACAACCATCGCTTTTCAAATGGATGAAATGTCAGAGAAAGACAATGGTGAAGAATGGATTTGTGGCAGGCCTCAGAAAACTACTTTACGGCTTATGTTAGTGAAGATGGCAAGCCGATTTGTATGGATTTGAATGAACTGATTATGAATAAATGCGAACGATGACATTGGTCGGTGTGTATAGGAAAAGACGGGAATTTAAGCGAGAAAAGAATAGATTAAAAACGGAAGAGATGTATTGAAATGATTTTATAAGGAAAATTACCGATAAAACTTCGGGAGGAAAAAGATACCATTGTTAAAAAGCACGAAAGCTAAAATGGGGAGTGATATTATAAAAGAAAGACTCAGTCTTCTACGGACGAAATAAAGACATTTTGAGGTGAGGGAGTGATATTATAAAAGAAAGACTAAGTCTTCTACGGACGAAATAAAGACATTTTGAGGTGAGGGAAAAGGAGAGAGAAGAATAAAAAGAGATGGAGAAATAGGAGGGAAGGCAGAAGTTGAGGCGGAGAAAGAGATGAAGGCAAGAGATAAAAGAAGACGAGAAAGGGGACAAGGAGAATGAGAAAGAGAAGTCAATCATTGCTGAAAATAGAGAGACACAAAACGAATAGGAGGGGTGGGAGGAGAAATCGTTCATTGGGGGAAATAGTGATAGTCAAATAAGAGGGGGAGAGGAAATGCAGGAAGAAATAGAGGCCTGTGGTAGAGGGGAGGAAGAGGTAGAAAAAGAAAAACAAGAAAAGTCATATGGTAGTAATATGGAGCCAAGGCAGGGTATGAGAGGTAAAGGGAGGAGGAGATAGAAGGAGGAGAAAAGGAAAAAAAAAGAAAAGAAAAAGAGGGGAAACGGGAAGATCGGAAAAGAAGGACGAGAAGACGTTCGGTGGGAAAAAGTGGAGAAGGGAAGCATGAGAGGAAGAGGGGGAGGAAGAGGGGGGGTGGAGAAAGTCATTTAGTCGTAAAATGAAGCCGGAGTAAAATATGAGGGAAGAGGAGGAGGAGAAAGAAAAAAAACGAGAGTAGTAGAGGAGAAGGATGAGAAGTCGTTCTGTGGTGAAATTGGAGAAATGAAATTTGAGGAAAAGATGAAGGAAGAGGGGGGGAGGAAAGGAGGGAAAAGTAATTTAGTCGTGAAATGCAGCCGTAGTAAAATATGAGGGGGAAGAGGAGGAGAAGTAAGAAAGAAAGAAAGAAAGAAAGAAAGAAAGTAAGGGAGAGAAAGAGGAGAAGGATGAGAAGTAGGTCTGTGAGGAAATTGGAAAAGTGAAATATGAGGAAGGAGGTGGGGGAACAAAATAATATTTAAAATGTTTAAGATAAAGCTAAGAGAATTCGTTGTTCACCGAAGGGATATATGGTTGCATACATTCAAAAGTAGGCAAAGAAAGTTTGAAATACAGTGTAACCCGGATATAAGAGAGTTGTCGGGACCGGAGAAGAAGTCTCTTATATCCGGGTTTATCTTATATCCGGGTTTGGTCTATTTTGTTTTATTAACACAGGCTCTAATTTGGGACCAGATAAAATCTCTTATATCCGGGTTTATCTTATATCCGGGTCTCTTATATCCGGGTTACACTGTACTTGCCTTTCGTGGTGAATAATATTACAGTGGCGAAAACTTCAACACTGGTCGCGAGGAACTGAAACGAAATCTTTCACATGACTTGAAAGACTTTTCTCTGATTGATTTAATTTTTGTCCTCGTTTTATCTCAAATTGAATTTCACGTAGGTTCACGAAATTTTTTCCTCCTTCTTCTTGGCAAATATCTGTGAAGACAAGGTTTTCATTGGTCTAATGAAAATTTCATATAGGCCCACGAATTCCTTTTCTTCTTCTCCCTCAGTCCTAGGAATTTGAAAGGTGAAGCGAGTTATTATTATTTCGTAATCACCACAAACAGATGCAGCGTCAAATTTCGGCAAATCTCTTTGTTTCGAAAATAAGACTAGTGGCTAAAGCAATCCCCGTGGACAAAATTCTAGACAGAGAACAGCAATGGAAGATAAGACTTCAAGAGTCAATATATATGTTAGACACTGACAACTAGACTTCGGGGTACAAACCATAAAAATACACCTTATAGCATATATGTAGCAAAAACAGCAAATAGATATCTGCCTATCGAGACTGCTTCTAATATACAGACCCATAACGTATATTGGAAGAGTAGAGAGTCTAGCAGTACTGATGCGAGGAACTAATCAGAGCTCCCCTATCGATGTCATGTCCTATAAACGAAAGAATGTGGTATAAAATGAATAAGGAATTAGGCACGGCCAATTTATACTCCCAAGTGTACGAGGCTGGGCTGAAAATTCATAGGCTGACAATGAAGAAGTGATGCTATTGCTGTGAAATCTTGCATGCATTAATTTAAATCAAGCATGGGCAACCATTTTCAAGCAGTGGATCGCATGATTAATGGTTCATCACAATGCAGGACTCACTACTAAAATGATTCAGGGCTAATTTTTCGTAGTATGCACCTCAGCTATTTGCACTACAGAAGACCATATGCGAAAGCACATACCTTAGAAATGGTAGGAAAGTTTGTTTTTTTTTAAAAAGAAATTTTATAATTAAAAAATGTAATCTCTTTGTATAATATGGTCGCTGATGATAGTGTAATTATCACCCGATAAAAAGTGTGCAAACTAATCACATCACGAGAAGATCTGACAATATTTGGAGCCGATCTAGCTGGTTTCCTTGAACGTTTCCTAACCCAAGATGACTTTGAGCCGGAGGCAAAGAGACCATGCAACGGAAAGACGCCCTTCTCACTTGCTCCAAAGAAGGCCAAGCTCGATTCATCTGCAGGGAAGGTGATGGCCTAAGGCACAAGTCGGCAACTCTCGGGCCACATCCGGCCCTCGAAGGATTTTTGTCCGGCACGCCAACTTTAACACCTGGACACGAATTTATTTAATTAATTTTGGGGGAAAGTGGCAGAAACATATCAGTTGGAGTTAATCAAATTACAATGCGACGAATTTTTAAAATCAAAATGTAATTGCGAATCCGTTGCTGACTTCTACAAGAAATATGTTTTGCAAAGCGGAAAATATAAAAGCCTATTGAATGGTATCATTATTTGGAAGTACATATGCTTGCGAACAACTTTTTCGAAAATGAAATATACTAAAATCGTTTTTCGAACAAGGTTGGGTGATGACCCCCTGGATGATGTTTTGCTCCTGTCGTCGAGAAATATTTCACCTGATATGAAGTTATCGAAGTATAAGAAGAAACAAATGTCTCATTAAATAATTTGCCATTTTTAACTGTATTTCGTTTGTAGTAAGGAATTTGCATTTTTGTTGATTGTATTAGTTGTTATCCTGTTATACCTGCAGTAAAATAAGGAAAAGTGTTTAAATAATATAACATTATCTTCGTTGTATTTTCTTTAAACCTCCAGACCAAAGCAGTCTTCTGGACGTAGCGGTCAGGGGTTGAGACAATTTATTATAGTAAATTTGATATCATGGCCCTCATCCAAGACAATACATAGCTTTCTGGCCCTCTCACCCCAAAAGGTTGCTGACCCCTGGTGTAAGGTATTGTGTTTATTGACTATCTTTATAAGAACCACAGAGAATACTGTCAGCTTGCTGAAGAAGTTACGAAAGCCTATCAAGACCAGTCACACAGGAAAACTATCGAAAGGGCTCTTGTTTCATCAGGACAATGCTCTAGTGCAGGGGATGGCAACCTTTTGCTGACTATGTGCCGACTTAGGGTTTTGAAATCATTCAGTGTGCCAACTGCATACGTATTTTTATACAAGTCAAGGTCAATATACCTGTTCTACAATATATTTTATATAGTAATATATAGTATATATACTTTACTATATATTAAAATTGAAACAGCTAAATATCTTTTTTGATAGTGCCGACCATTTTTCTAGCATTCTTAGCAATGGATCGTATATATGACTTAAGGTCAGGATTGAACTTGAGTCCCAATGGTCAAAATCAAGCATCGGCAACCTTTTGCTGACTATGTGCCGACTTAGGGTTTTAAAATCATCCAGTGCGCCAACAGCATACATATTTTTATACAAGTCAAGGTCAATATACCTGTTCTACAATATATTTTATATAGAGTATATATATTTTAGTGTATATTAAAATTGAAACGGCTAGATATCATTGCGTTGTACTAGTTATTGGTTTGGACTTCGTGATAACATTTGCAGCTGCATGCCATTGGAAATTGCTTGGTGTGCCACGTGTGGCACGTGTGCAGTAGGTTACCGACCCCTGTTGTAGTGCATAAATCTTTGGTTTCAATGACTGCTGTCCGTGACTGAACTGGTTGATCAACCTCCCTATTGGCGCCATCTATTATATGCTCCCGAACAAGAAAAGAAAACACTTTGCCATGAAACAGTATCGCTGTGATGATGACGATTTAAACCAACAGGATGAACAGTCTTCATTAGATGTTATTTTGGCTGGAAGGAAATAATGCATTTATTAATAAAGAGTTGAAATGAACGCATTTCACTGTTTTAGCATCAGTTCTTCAGGTTGGGTTATGGTTAGGGCTTTTGGTAAATTCGTTTAAGTTATTTAGAAAAGCAATGAGAGTGTCAACAAATTAAATAGGGAAAGAATAATTAACTAAATAATAAAACAAATTCTTATCGGAATGAAATCTTATTTTAAGATACTTAATAATCATCATTTTTAAAATTCCAAAAGTTAATAAAAAAATATTTTAACCTTAAATTTGTTCTTGTTATTATTATTTTCTTTCTGGCATTTTTTTTATTTTGTAAATAATTATGCTCTTTTTAAATTTCGCGCAAAGTTTGCGCATTGCCTGCGCATTAATCAAGACAAGTGAAGCTTCGGCGAATGAATACTCCGAGGCAAGTGTATGTAAACCATGCCAGTAATGGCTGTCGTGCTGTAGCCGAGACGCGAATGAGTCCGAACGTTTATTGCTGATAACTGCAAAAAGGTCGATTTTAGCAAAATTTCTTTGTTCTTTTCGAATTAAGCATGTGCATTTACACCTAAATGGAACGAATCGGGAAATTCTTATTAGAAACTGAACGCGGGGATTACACTGCAAATTACGTGACCAAAATTCAAAATGAAATAAACCCAACAAGGGTTGACATGTTGTAAAACCAGCCCATCTTAAGTCGTTCATTCTTTTCTACTTTCTTTCTTTTTCATTTGTTTCATTTGTTTTTCTTTTACCTTTATTATATTTCTATTTTATTGTCCTTTTTATCTTTCTTCCTTTCTTTCTATTTTACATTTTCTTTCTTCCTACTCTCTTTCTTTTTTCTCTCTGCTTTTCTTTGGTGTGTTCTTTTATTATTACATTCTTTCTTTCTTTCTTTCTTTCTTTCTTTCTATTTCTGTTGCGTTTCATTCTTTCTTTCTTTTTATGTTTTCCTTTTCTCTCTCTATTTCTGTTGCTTTATTTCTTTCTTTTTTGTTTTCTTTATCTCTCTATACTTCTGTTACTTTTCTTTCTTTCTTTCTTTCTTAGGTTTTCTTCTTCTCTCTCTATTTCAGTTATTTTTGTTTCTTTCTTTCTTATGTTTTCTTTCTGACTATATTTCTATTGCTTTTCTTTTTTTCTTTCTTTCTTTCTTTCTTATGTTTTCTTTTTTTCTCTCTATTTCTGTTACTTTTCCTTCTTTCTTTCTTAGGTTTTCTTTCTCTCTCTGAATTTCTGTTGCTTTTCTTTCTTTCTTTTTTGTTTTCTTTATCTCTCTATATTTCTGTTTCTTTTCTTTCTTTCTTTCATTTTTATGTTTTCCTTTTCCCTCTCTATTTCTGTTGCTTTATTTCTTTCTTTTTTGTTTTCTTTATCTCTCTATATTTCTGTTTCTTTTCTTTCTTTCTTTCATTTTTATGTTTTCCTTTTCTCTCTCTATTTCTGTTGCTTTATTTATTTCTTTTTTGTTTTCTTTATCTCTCTATATTTCTGTTGCTTTTCTTTCTTTTTTCTTTCTTTCTTTTTTATGTTTCCTTTGTCTCTCTCGATTTCTGATACTTTTCTTTCTTTCTTTCTTGTTTTTCTTTTTCACTCTATTTCTGTTGCTTTTCTTTCTTTCTTTCTTTCTTTCTTTCTCATTCCGTGCTCTTTTCCGTTCTTTTTGCCATATTTTTTATATTCATAATTTCTATCATTTTTACACACTTTATTGAAAACAACATTGTATTTCCCGCGAATTATTAGTGTGAACATTGCCACCTGTCGGATAAGAGTTGACAACTAAAGTTTGTAGCGTGTCCTTTATCTTCTGCGTTATTCGATTTGTATTATCTAATTCTCTTCTCGTCGTTCAACGTTGTAATGTGAGATGCAATTACGCATGCGCAAAGGAAACAATGACGACGGAGCTTTGAAATGGTTGGAGAAAACTTGACTCATTTTTTTTATTTCTTCTTTCTTGGTGGACTTTGTTTCTTGTTTTATCATTTCATCGAATTATTTGCCAAATATTTAGTCATTTATTTTTTTCCCATTCGCTTCTTTTTTTATACATTATTTACGTTAAAACATAATTTCCTTAATTTTTTTTTCTTTCTACTTTTTTTTTTTACATTAAAAATGTTTGGGTTTACGATACATTGTTTCTTTTTATTTTTGTTTCGTTTCTTGTTTTTTATATTATATTTAATGTACGCTTTTCCAGAGTTCTTTTTATCTAACTTTAGCATTGGAGATGTTTGATAGTACGACGGGCAGCCAAAAGGTACAACTGAGTTTAAATTTAGTCTATAAGTCAGTAATTCAAATTTAGGTGTAAGTCTATAAGCATTTATTTCATTGTAGGATAGTTAAATATTGTTCGGGTGTATTTGAGTCTATAACCATTTATTTGGTTCTTGGATAGTTATATATTGGTTGCTTATATTTAAGTCTATAAGCATTTATTTCATCCTAGGATAGTTAAATATTGCTCGCTTGTATTTGAGTCTATAACCATTTATTTGGTTCTAGGATAGTTATATATTGGTTGCTTATATGTAAGTCTATAAGTATTTCCTTAGTTTTCGCATAGTTATTGGAAGTGTTATCTTCACCTGCCCAGAGAAATTTAAATACAACTCGATAGTATCGAAAAGAATAGTCTGGCTGTACTTCTTTAAATTTGGTAAAAGAATTCTATCAAGTAACGTCGCCTAAATGTATGTGCAATGACAAAAGTACGCAGGTGTAGGCTTTAAGAAATCTTTATTCAGCTGAGAATACAAGTTTCGCGTATAGTGTCCTTTTATAGTCCCAGTAAATAGAAATAGCTCTCTCAAAGAGGAGAGTAACAAAATAAGGGGAGAACACTTTTGATTACTCATAATATATGTATCCTACTACTTTTGAAGTTATATTTATTTTTACCTTCTTTTCCATGTCTTCTGCAGCCACAAAACTCTTCGCAATTCATCCCTTGTCCAGTAAGGAATGACTGGGGTCACCTGACCGTCATCCAGCGACTGTTCTCATGAAAAAAATAATTCTCGGGACATGGAATGTTAGAATGATAAAACACTGTAGCCAGTTAGAAAATATAAAACAGGAGATGAGCGGGTTAAATGTTAACAACTTAGGCGTATGTGAAACAAATTGGCCAAACAATGGAGATTTTTTCAGTGACAAACACAGGATGTTATAAAGAGTCGGAACGAAAAATTAAAGAGGAGTAGAACTGATATTAGATCAAGAGATGAGGAAATGCGTTCTAGGATGCTGTCAGTTATCTGATTGAATTCCTGTCGCTAAACGGAAAGGAAAGCCTTTCAACATATCCATCATAATTGTTTATTCACCGACAAGACAAAGTAGAGATGAAGAAATCTGTAATGAAAAAAATGGGTCCAATGTTGTACGGTGATTGACCGGGTATTAGGTAACACCTGGTTTCAAGAACATCTTCGACGAATATGAACATGGAGAAGCCCAGGATGAGAAAAGAAAACAAAATTGACTAGATAACTATCCAGAGATACAGGAATGTAGATTTACACTGCATATCCAAAATGCCAACTGTAAAAGCGATTACCTTCCAGTAATCTATAAACGGAAATATGAGAGTACGGAAATTGAAGAAGATCTAAGGTAGCACCCAAATTGCAATACAACAGACTCTTGAATTGAAGACTAGCTGGGATATATTCCAGCTGTGGTGTCGAACTCTCTGTCCGAAGGCAGAGAGGAACTTGGACGAGGCTGTGCGGGGAGGTAGAAAGACCCGAACCCGTGTATGCGGGCTCTACGGGGAATTTTTGACCGAGACTACGGGATCGGATAACCCACGTTAAACTCGACCTTGTGCCACATCTACCCTCATGGTGGGGAGGGGCTAGTAAATATTGACTCTTGAACGACCCGAATCTGAAATATATGACCGGTGTAAAAAGCAGATACGAGGGACAAAATGAAAATAGTAAGTTGAGGTGGGACACGTTAAGGGAAACTTTAGTAACATCAACAATCGAGATTACCCCAAAGGAAAATAGACGAAAAAAATGAATGGATGGCAGGTGAAATTCTCGACATGATGAATGGTTTCTTGGTGTGCTCATCACGTGGCGTGACCTGGTCGTTTTAACCTGATGGGGCCAATCCCTCTCCATTTTAGAAAAATGAAAGAGGAGTAGGACTGATATTAGATCAAGACATGAAAAATGTGTCCTGGGATACTCTCAGTTATCTGAAATAATTCTTGTCGTTAAACTCAAAGGTAAGTCTTTATACATATCCATAATAATTGTTTATTCACCGACAGCACAAATTACAGAAGAAGAAATCGAAAAGTTCTACTCTACACTTGACAACGCCAAGTCACAGTGTAAATCCCAAGAAGTTATAATTCTCATGGGAGACCTGAATGCCAAAGTAGGCAGTGAGTGGAATGGTGAAATAGTTGGCAAATTCGGACTAGAAACCTGTAATGAAGGCGGAGAAAAATGGGTCGAATGGTGCACAGCGAATGACCAGGTAGTAGGCAACACCTGGTTTCAAGAACATCCTAGACGAATATTGACGAGAAGCCTATGATGAGAAAAGAAAAACAAAATCGACTAGATAACTATCAACAACAGATACAGGAATGCAGTTGTACACTGAAAAATCTCCCCAAGAGCTGACAACGGAAGTGATCACCTCGCTGTTCTATGTAAACTTAAACGAAACTACGGAAATTGAAGAGATCTAACAGAGTACCCAAATTGCAATGCAACAGACTCTTGAATGACCCGAACCCGTAGGAGAAATATATAGACAGTATGAAAAGAATATAGATAGGACAAAATGGAAACTCGAAGGGAGACTCGCTAAGAGAAGCTTTAGTGACATCAGTAAACGAGACCAACCCAAAGCCATATAAGAGAAGAAGAACAAATCCAATATATGACATGATGAAAAGGAGACAGAAAACAATGCCAAGGCACGGGACAGAATATAGAATACTACGCAAGGAAATAAGGAACAAATGCAGGCAGGCTAAAGAGGATTGGTTCAACGAAAAATGTGCAGAAATAGAAAGAATGAGTATCACAGATAAAGCAGATATGCATAAAAAATAACTAGCAGGGCAAAAGAGATGCTCATCAACAGGATCCGTAAAATCCAGAGACGTAACACTATTGGAGAAATAAATATACTAAAGAATATAACGGAGATTCCTTCCACGACGAAAGAGAACAACCGGCAGTACACGGAAATACCGACGGGCCGGAAATATTAATAACCGGTGGAGCTGCACTGGCCAAATTGAACAGCAACAAAGTGGTAGGGCCAGACGAAATTGTAATAGAGATGTCGGCATAGACAAGATCACAGAAATAAATGACATCGACGACAGTGGTGATATACCGGAAGACATAAGCAGGTCTATTTTCATAGCACTGCCTGAGAAACCAGGCGCAAAAGAATGTGACCTCCACCGGACAATCATCCTAATGAGGCACATAACAAAACTCATCATTCGAATTCTGATGAATTGCACAGCAGAATCATGCCAGAGACAGGACATGAACTGTGCTCGTTCAGCAAAGATACTGGAATACCGGAACAAGTAACGCCAGATTTATGCTCAGAATATTATCAGAAAATGCAATAGGAATGCAGAAGGACATGCAGCTGTGTTTTATAGACTACGCAAAGACATTTGACAAAGTACGCCACAAAGAAACGTTGATATTAGAGAAAGACAAGATACTTAATTATTTTCCACTCTATATCCCCTTTCCAACAGACGAAATGTCGCAAGCCCCTGGCTGCTCTTTATCGTTATTAACGGGGAAAGTATTCAGACGAACTAGATTACTGAGTTCCACCAGTGCTAACCTTCATTTTGAGACCTGCTATGCCACACCCATTGTAGCGAACCACCCTCATTCCCCCCGTATTCCATTGGTGAGATGCAAGTCCCACTCGATTAGTTTCTTCCCACGATCCGCTGCTCTGTGGAACCGACTCCCAAGACGCTATTACTCGGAGCGCTACAAGCTTAACCTGTTCAAGTCGAGGGTTAAAAGTCACCTTACGCACATAACCGTATCAGCTGTACCTCATACACAATGACCCTCTACCTCGAGTGGAACTTTAGCCTTATGCAGGGTGAACGTCATTGTAAAAAAATTATTCTAACATACATTCCAAATAAATCTCATTTTCCTCCCTAGGTTTAAAGAGAAAAAAAAAGAAATTTAGCTTCACTTGGGCTAGTGTGAGTTTGGTGGTCGTTGTAGAAAACACATCATGCGTCCGTTTAAATAGAATAATTAGCCAATCAAATGATCTTTTAATTCTCACAACCCTGAAGCCTGGAAGCTGGTAGTCAATGCGACCCCCCCCCCCCAAAAAAAAACATAAAAAGTGGGCCGAGAAAGTCAATCGTATAAAATTCACTCACGTTTAAAAAAAGGATTGATTATTACGGCAATAACTTTTTTAATGAAACCCGTCTAACTGTTACTCATGCTCACCGCTAGCTACAGACACAGTGACACCAGTCGCTAATTAACTGCCTTTCCCCTGAACGTAAATACATGACCTTTACCTCATCGTTCTTATCAACATAACACGCATATTCTGTCTAAACCCTTTTAACTGAGCTAAAGTCTAAACCTAAATATCTGAACGCTAAATAACATTTCCAAACTAATGACGTGCAAAAGTTTTGGTCCAATTACATAAAATTGTTTAGCAATATTCTTTTATCAGTTGTGTCTGTGGACCTTGATTATTGGTATAAAAAATTTAGTGGATGCCGTGCTTGAAGCTGAAAAAGACGTCCTGGGTATGACGATAAACTACACCCGGCAGCAAGGCCGCTCATCGGGAAGTTTTGGTCCAACTACATAAAATATGTATACACCTTTATATTTAAGCTAAAATTGTTTAGCAACATTCATTTAGCAGTTGTGACTTTGAACCTTGATTATTGGTAAAAAAAATTAGTGGATGCCGTACTTGAAGCTGAAAAAGATGTCCTGGGTATGACGATGAACTACATCCGGCGGCAAGGCATTTGATCGGGAGGTCCAACTACATAAAGTGATTATCCGTAGGTCCAACTACATAAAATATATATACACCTTTATTTAAGATAAAATTGTTTGGCAATATTCTTTTATCAGTTGTGTCTGTGGACCTTGATTATTGGTAAAAAAATATTTTCGTGGATGCCGTGCTTGAAGCTGAAAAAGACGTCCTGGGTATGACGATAGACTATATCCGGCAGCAAGGCGTCTGATCTGGAGGTTTTGAGGAGCTTGGACCCAACACTTAATTGCTGTTGTTCCCTGCTCCACCTTGATCCGGGGTGGTAGAAGCTTTTACAATCCCAGATATGGGCAAATAGTTAACCCCCAACAGAGGTCAAAACACTATGAAAGTATAGAAATACATTTTTATAGTTAAGGTGCCAGCAATACATTTTCAGTGTTAAAAATTACCAGAAATATTTTTTTTGATAAACAATAAAGAATAAAAAATATTACCAGCAATAAATTTTTTATTAAAAAAATTTACCAGCAATACATTTTTGTTAAAAAAGATTTTACTAGTAAAAAAAATTTTAAAAGAAAAATTACTATGGCGACCAAGAAAATTAATTATTTTAAATAATACTATATATATATATATATATATATATATATATATATATATATATATATATATATATATATATATATATATATATGTATATATATATGTATATATATATATATATATATATATATATATATATATGTATATATATATATATATGTATATATATATATATATATATATATATATATATATATATATATGTATATATATATATATATATGTATAAATATATATATATGTATAAATATATATATGTATATATATATATATGTATGTATATATATATATGTATATAATATGTATATATTAAATATATTATATTATATATATTATATATATAATATATGATATATTATATATATTGTAAATATTATAAATATATATATTATATATATAATATATATTATATTATATCATATATATTATATATATACTATATATAGATATACATGTATAGACACTGACATGCAAGATTTTTGGTTCAACTACATAAATTGATTATGCAGCTTTATTTTATTAAGAAGATTGTTTAGCTGTATGCTTTCATCAGTCGAGTTTGTAGATATTGAGAACTGGTAAAGAAATTGTTGCATTTGCATAGGTTCCGTGTAACTGAAGATACACCACTTGAAGCTGAAAAAAGGTCTTGCAAAACTATTGAAGTTTCTGTTGATAAAGTACACAGAGTACACGGAACAATCTACTTCAATGGACGATTAGCAGCAAAACAAAACAGCATTAAGCATAATAAATAAATAAATAAATCTCTATCTATAAAAGGCAGGATGTGTGTGTGTGTGTGTAACGAATGCACGGCCGCAATTTTCGACGGATTTGCACCAAAATTTACATGCACATGCTCAAAGTTAGCAGAAAGGGCCATGACCGACTTTGCATTTCCCAACTCCCATCGATAGTGGCAATAATCGATTTTTTCATGCTTCTACGGTAGTTTTCATGTAGTTTGCGGCCATTTTCTACTGGCCAGAGTGAGATCCTATAGGTGGCTGCCACGAATAGGCAGGAAGATTCTATTGGTCAGCGTCAGAGCTAACAGCTGACTGACACGAATGTTAACTAGCATGCTAGCATGCAAAAAAAATCGATAGCTGCATTCGTCACAAGTGGGAAAAATTTAAATATGCATGGCACTTTACTCCAATTGGCTCATTCGCTTGCTTAAACTCAACGTTGATTCTGATTCTGCAGAACTGGGTTGGGTGTGAAAAAGTATTTGTTGTTAACATTCTTTTTTCATTCGGTTTTTCCAGTTACGAGTCCTTTTTTAAAGCTGATCGTTTTGTGTTCATTTTGTTTAGTTCTTTTTTCGTAACAGATTTAATGTTTAGTATAGAGCTTAGAAAGAATTCGCAGTGTGAGATAGGCAAGAAATAAGGCATGTAGCAACATCACCACGCCAAAGGGCACTCCTTTAAAGACAAGGAAGGGCAAAAATATTCTAAGTCAAGTGATAGCGATTGCTGTATGAGTCGTACGATTTTTTAATCAAGCACGGGCAACGCCGGGCCATGCTGCTAGTAAATAATAAAAACATTGGAATAAATGGTCAAAAGAACATCTATCATTGGATCCTGGAAAGTAATTTTTATAAAACATACAGTTCTGTTCGATAAAAGTGATTCACCTGATATTTTTTTACTAAAAATATTTTTTGTCTATTGTTTTTGGGGTTAAAATAATTTTTAATCTTACTAATATAAAGACCCCTTCACGACCACCTAGGAAAAAAGTTTATTCACCCTAAGGCATTCTATTGATAATTATAAATTTGGATATAAATGAGATTCAGGGAAAAACTCTGTGCAAAAAAAGTGACTCAGATATCGCATTCTAATGATTAAACTGGTAAATTTAAAGTGTTTTTGACAAAATATTGAAAACTATTTTACAATACACACAGAACAATATTCTAGAGAATTCTAGAACAGCTTAAATTAAATCTAGAGTATTCCAGAATATTCCAGAAAGCCTCATACAGTATAAAAACAGCTTGAAATATCCACTCAAGTCGCTAACCAGATGAAAGGGTACAAACACACATCAGAACCACTTAAGGCATCGATTATTGCCCTCTCAAAAGCAGGCAAGTCTACGAGAGAAATTGCAGAAATTGCTATAACCTCGCAATCAACTGTCTCTCGAGTGCTTAGGGCACATAATGATGCCACTCCTGCTCCAAGGAAGGAAACAAGGAGTCGAAAGAAAAAGATTGATGATAGAACTGGCAGAGTAATCAAGAGAGAAGTTGCGAAGAATAGGACTATAAATACCCAAGAAATTGCAGCCAGTCTAAGCGAAGAGCAAGGTGTTAGTCTTGCCTCTTGAACAGTCCGTCAGTGGCTGTTAGAACAAGCCTACAAATATTGTACACGAAGGTTTAAGCCGCTAATAAGCAAAGCCAACAAAGCCAAAAGACTTGAATGGGCTCACTATTACAAACATTTCACCATAGAAGACTGGATGAATGTTCTCTTCTCCGATGAAACGAAAGTTGAGATAAATTCAAAGGATAAGCTATCTAAAATCCGAAGAAGAAGAAGCTTTGAAAGCTCTTTGAATTTAGCAGTAAGTACTGTCAAGCATCCGTTCAGTATAATGTTCTGGGGATGCTTTTCTTTTCATGGAACTGGTTTCTTAAAACCTATTGAAATGACCCTCAGGAGCGAGCAGTACAAGAGAATTTTAGAGACTTGTCTGTTCCCTTCTGCTGGAAGGGTGCAAATCGACCCCACCAAGCTCATTTTTATGCAGGATAATGCTTCCTGTCACAAATCAAAATTGATGAAGGAATACTTTGATGAGAAGCAGGTGAATGTTATGACATGGCCGCCCCAATCTCCTGACCTCAACCCTAGAGATAACTTATGGAGCATTATAAAGTACAGGCTCTCGAGAAAGCAGTTGGGTAACAAAGAGGATTTGATTGTGAATTTCATATCCGAATGGAATTCAATGCTTGGAGATGAGATTTGCCAGAACCTAATCAAATCAATGGCAAAAAAGGTAGAAAAGGTTATTCAAAATAAAGGAGGACCCATAGATTATTAAATACTTTGAACTATATGACCTATTATAAATAAATTATACCTCTATTATTCTTTATTTAAAGCTGTTCGGTTATGTTTCTATTGATTACTAGTTGCAGTCACTTTTTTAGCACAGTGTTTTTCCCTAATTCTCATTTATATCCAAAATTATAATTATCAATAGAATACATTAGGGTGAGTAAACTTTTTTACGAGGTGGTCAGGAAGATTAGTAAGATTAAATATTAGTTTACCCCAAAAACAATAGGCGAAAAAAAAAAATTTAAATAAAAAAAATCAGGTGAGTCACTTTTATCGAACAGCACTGTATTAATATTCATTATGAATTTTTTAGTAACCTATAATTAAGGTGTTTTAGAAACCTATAATATATGTTTTGAGAAATTATAATTAATGAATTTTTCAAAACCTATAATTAATGTGATTTAGAAACCTATAACTAATGTATTTTTAGAAACCTATAGTTAATGTTTTTAGAAACCTATAACTAATGAGTTTTTAGAAATCTATAATTAATATTCTTTTAGAAACATATAATTAATGTGCTTTTAGAAACCTATAATATATTTTTAGAAATCTATAAACAATGTGTTTTAGAAACCTATAATTAATGTGTTCTTTAGAAACCTCTGACTAATGAGTTTTTAGAAATCTATAATTAATGTGACTTTAGAAACCTATAATTCAAGTGTTTTAGAAACCTGTTTTTAGAAATCTATAATTAATATGTTTTAGTAACCTATAACTAATGTGTTTTTAGAAACCTATAACTAATGAGTTTTTAGAAATCTATAATTAATGAGTCTTTAGAAACCTATAACTAATGAGTTTTTAGAAACCTATAATTAATCAGTTTTTAGAAACCTATAATTAATGTGTTTTAAGCAACCATAACTAATGTATTTTTAAAAACCTATAATTAATGAGTTTTTAGAAACCTATAATTAATGATTTTTTAGAAACCTACAATTAATGTGTTTTTAGAAACGTATACTTAATGTTAATTTTAAAAAAAAGATTCTAATGAATACCAAATTTTACGGTGGGCATTAATTGATGGAAATCTATACACCTTGCGTGTTAATGGATTCGTTTTCTTGCTTGCTGTGAGATAATAAAAAAAACTGTTATTTATAAACCTATCATTAATTAATACTGTTTTTAATTAATAACGCTGTCTACTTGTGATGAAAGCTCGAAACTTTTATGGCAAGTAGACATAAGGATGATGAGAATACCATAGACCGAACATGTGAGCAACGGCGAATTTTTAGAGAAGATGGAAACAAATAGTTTTCTAGGGTACGCAATGAGGAAAGAGGGCTTGGGGAATCTGATACTCACATAACAGATTGAAGGCAAGAGAGACAGAGGAAAACAGCACACGACATACTTTGTGAGTTTGAGTAAATGTTTGGTGGAACAGGGTTTAAGAGAAATAACAGACAGACAAAAGAGCTAAAAGGGACGGGATGTTGTAGAGAGCCATGATCCAACGTCCTGAGGGGACACGGCGCATAAAGATGAAGTCCGTGGACCTTGAGGACTGGCAAATGAGTTGATGCGTTTTTATAGGTGACGTGTAACAGAAGACACACCGCATTAAGCAACTTGAAGCTGGTAAAAGGCCATGCGAAACTATTGGGCCAATGAAAGATCTGGGATGATAAAGTCACGATAATATGCAAATTTCTAAGCAGCAATTGTTTCATCTCATTAACATGATTATTATGTGCCTTGACAAGCCATTGCAATTAAACATGAGCTTGCTTTTATTATGAAATGTTGTTCGGGGTGGTTATTAAAATAATAACTAGAACGGCAACTTACAAATTATAAGGGTTTATTTTAAACAAGAACAATACAAGTAGATATTTACGAGTTCGTCTGAAGCTGTAAAGCAAACGATATTTATCCGACCTTCCCGCGAGGCAGGATGTGGCACGAGGCCGATTTCTATGTGGGGCGATCCGAGCCCGTAGATTTGGGCAAAAATTCCCCGTAGACTCCGCATATGCGGGTCGGGTTTATCAACCTCCCCAGACGAAACTCTGCCCTTCGACATAGCCTCGTTTTGGTTCCTCTCTGCCCGAAGGCAGAGAGTCCGACGTTTTGACGCTTTCTCAAGCCTAAGTCGGAACGCAAACGATAATTACCCGGCTTCACTACGATGTAGGACGTGGCACTAGGCCGATTTTTACGTGGGGCAATACGAGTACGTAGACTCGGGCAAAAATTCCCCGTAGACTACGCATACACGGGGTTGGGTTTCTCTACTTCCCCAGACGAGACTCAGCCCTTCGGCAGAGCCTCGTCTGGGTTTCTCTCTGCCCAAAGGCAGGGAGTTGGACGTCTTGACTTGCTCAAGCCTAAGCTGGAAAGCAAATACCCTGAGACCAATACCATAGATGCTTATATTACTACTGGAACAGTCCATTTAATAGAGGTGTATCAGTTCTTTGTATCCTGAGGGTTATCAGTTGGTTCCATACAACACTTTTTTTTTAAATCTGTAATTTTGTTAGTGTAGTCAAGGTTAGTAGAATGTTTATTACCTTAAACATTAACCTTAGGTCTCGTATAATCTTACAGCAGTAAAATTGGCTTGTTTCGTTACTCTTGTGATATGTGCGGTATGACAATTTCAGGAATAGCCTTGTGGAAGCAAAGTTTGATCACTTGGTCACTAATTGCTGTTGGCACCGTCAAATTACTCTCCTTGTGAATCTAGTGTGAGACTATGCTGCCATTGAAAGAAACGTTGCAATTCGTTTTCAAGAATATCTTTCAGTAATGTAGTCACGTATTGCTGGATGACAGGGGTGTTACAAATCTCTGTCCTTTCAAGGAATTTAACTTTGTAAATAGTCATAAATCATAGGTGGGATAAGTCTGCTGAATAAGGTAGTTGGCCAACGGTTTCGGTATTTATATTCAATAGCCATCAGTTGCATTGCTTGTAATCGTTTCATCTCAAGCAAGGCTATAAAGCCACTAAGACGCAACGTGTTACTAGGAATGAAAGAAAACCAGAAAAACGATAGAAGATAGAAGATGGTGATTGATGTTGCATTTAATTTTTCGAAGATCATAGTTGACACCCCCCCCCAAAAAAAACCCAAAACAAAAACAAAAACAAAAACAAAAAAAACAAGAAACCGGAAGAAAGTTCCACAAGCGACAATTGAGAGAGAAAAAAATATTAGAATAGAACTTCCGGTTACATCTAGCTAATTCAACGATATAATTTGTCCAAATCGTGTAACAGCATCTTCTATCGTTTTTCTGGTTTTCTTTCATTCTTAGTAACACGTTGCGTCTTAGTGGCTTTATAGCCTTGTTTGAGATGTCCACCATAAAATGTTTATTATTTAAACAACCACTAAACTAACTGAGTTTCTTGTTCTAGGTTTTCAGATAAGACCGTTAGTCATTTTGACACCATTTGTCCTAAGAATCACTGAAAACCCTTTGCATTATTCAGCTAGAAAGAGAACAAGTTAAAATCATTTTGTGTCAACCCACAGTCTTCTCAACTAAGCAATCTTCAATGTCTATTCAAGAACAATCAAGAGAATGGCGAATAAGTTTTAAAAATAGGGAACAGTAGAGAGGAAATCTGGATCAGGAGGTCACAACAGAAAGAGAGATCATCATTTCAAATTAGAGATAAATATAAATATTCTTATTGTTCAAAGTAGAGTCGAATAATCTTATAAAAACATGGAAGAATTCCAGTAAGATATATTTAATCATTTCTAAGATAATAAAATTGAAAGCTTCATCTAACAATTAAACAATTTTGTTGTTACACCCGGTATATGAAACCTTTTATTTTTTTGGAATTTGTATGCATTTGAACCTTTTAATAAACAAGGAAAACTAATTTCATTGATAATGTTCTGCCGATTACGTAAGTAAACTTTGAAATATTAAGAGAAATAAATACGATTTTTATTTAATAATCGAATAGTGAAAAAGAAATCTAAGTTAAATTTCTGAATTATTTATCAAAAATGTATTCATTTTCATGTTCAACGCACGGGGGTAAATTTTCGATTCCATGTGTAAAGAATTCTGTTTTCCCAAAAAAAAATCCTGAGTCTGTTTTCGACTATTTTTTCTGAATATTCTGCCACTTATGAAATATAGAGATCGATCCACGTGAAAATCTGAAGGTTTTAAATCTGATGAGTAGAGAGGAAGAACCTCCCAACCTGAAGATCTAATTTTTCATTGAATTTGTTTTGAAAAGTGCACCCTTGCATTGTCATGAGAATAACAACTTTTTGCTTACCAGTATACTATCGATGTAATGCTTCAGTTTCCCGATCAAGTAAACGTCTGCAGTGACGGTCCCTCCATGTTCCAATAGCTCGTAATGGACGACACCGTTTATATTCCACTAGACAGAGAGCAAAGAATTCTGTGGATGCAGTCTTGGTTTGGCATTGACACTGGTTTCTCATTTCATAATAAACAGTGTCTTTTCCGTTTTCTGTTGACCCGTTTTTGATCACCAGCAACTATGAAAAGTTACCATTCCTGGTTAAGAGACTGCTGTAGATGTTCGGGAAGAGGAAGAATGGTATTTTTATAATATTGAGGTAATGTCAAATCAATCCCCAACAGGTAAGATATTAAGATGAAGAGTATTAGATAATAATAATAATTACAGCGTGGATCACTGAAGGTATTATATATCACCTACCGAAAATGGGTGAAACAGATGATGCATAAAATTATAGACCAATAACATGTCTGCCTACCACATATAAATTAATCACGTCTGGCTGTACGTACTCTTTTATCAATGAAAACAACATTTTTCTCCTTGAACAAAAAGGATAATGTAAAGGTTTATATGCAACGTTCATATTGTAATGATCGACTATTACCATCTTCCCTTTTAAAATGGATAAGTCGTTGATTTGGGATGCAACCTGTGCAGATACATTTTCGGCCGGTAATTTGATCAGGTCCGCGGTTGAGCCGGGATTCGTCGCCCGAGACGCAGAGATAAAAAAAAAGCTAAATATTCTTCTCTTGCTGATAGATTTTTTTTTACTCCTGTGGCAGTGGAGACTTCACGGGTTATTGGACCTCGTTCGATGGCGTTCCTTCGGAGGATTGGCGCGATTGCGTCTCGATTAAGGAACGAGCCTCGCGAAACGGAGTGGCTCTTGCAGCGTGTCTCACTGGCTACGGTTCGAGGTAATGCTTTCTCCATCATAGCGGCTGGCAGAGGATAGAAAAAATTGTTTATAGTTACGTTGTTCTGGAATTGTCATCACTGGTCGACTGAACTTGCTTTGTTTCAATGACTTTTGTTTTGTTATTATTAGTTACTTTGTTCAATAAATACATTTATTTATTATAAATAAAATGATCCTGGAAAATTGCAGGAGAAATGGTAGAAGTCTTAACACAGTTTGGATAAATTATCGTAAAGCCTTTCATAATGTACCACATTCTTGCGTCCTTAAGTGATTAAAATGCACAAAGTCTCAGTGGTGATAGTAAATTTTATTAAATACACCATGGGAATGTAGAAATCCACATTATACCTAAATTATACCAACTGTACTGCCACTTCCAATTGTTTGAATATCAAACGAAGAATCTTTCAAGGAGTCTTCTGTTCTGGCTGTCTTTAATCTCCCTTTCGCATGAACTAAACAGTAATAACTACGGATACAATGTAAACAAAAAGTGTTTAATCACCCATTCTATATCGATGATATCAAACGCTTTACCAAAGACGACAATGAGTTGAGGGGTAAATTCAATACTGTAAAATGTTTCACTAATGACATCGGTATGGATTTCGGATGAGATAAAGGTGCAAAAGTAACATTCAAGAAAAGGCTTTGATTTGGTTTGTTTTGTTTTATGGCATATCAACACCTCAATAGGTTATTTAATGCCGACAAAATCTTTATTGCTAGCAATATTTTGTTTTGTCAAAAATCAATTTCTGATAATATTTTTTCCTCAAAAATGTATAGCTGGTAATATTATTTTAAAACATGTATTGCTGGTAATATTTTTTTTTTTCAAAAATATATTGCTGGTAATGTTTTCTTTTTTTTTTCTTTCAAAAGTTTATCTCTGGTAATATTTTTTTTACACAGTATTTCTGGTATTAAAACCTGTTTTTACACTTTCATAATACTTTTTACCTCAGTTTGGGGAATAACTATTTGCCCATAGCTGGGACCCTAACATGTACTACCACCCCGGGTCACGGTGGACCTGGGAACACCAGCAAGTAAGAGGTGGTTCCACGCCCCTCAAAACCTCCTGATCAGAGGCCTTGCTGTTGGACGTAGTTTATCGTCTTACCCTGGACGTGGATGTAGTTTATCGTCATACCCAGGACGGCATTCAAGAAAGGGAGAATTACAGAAACACTCTGAACAGATCTAGATTTTGTCACAAAAATTAGAGAACTGAAGCAATAAGAAGCCTATAAATACCTAGGAGTCAGCGAAGGAGTTAGAATACAGCGAAACCAAAATGAAGGAGAAAGGAAGAAAAAGACTACTATAGCGAGTGCGTCTGCAGTTAAATACCGAAGGAGTAGAATTCACAAAACAGAATATCAGCCATAAATACTTTGGTTGTCCTTTCAATATCCTTAAGGATTAGTTCCACTAAAACTGTCTTACATAACCATAAAAATCGGTCTTCAAAGATACCTGTAGACTACAGAAGACTGGATGAGGATCTGTGTCAAAGAACTAGAAAAAAAGAAAAAGAAACTTTATTCAATAATAAAAGAAGCCAACAAATTCAAAAGGGAATTTCAAGTAGGTGAAGAAGTGCAAATATACCATAATACACCTACTGTAGCGGCAAAGAACCTGTTGTGGTGTCTAAAGAGTCTATGTTGGACTCTTTCCCCTACTATAAGATTAGTAGGAGAGAAGGCCTTGGGGGAATAGTCAAATAGATCTGTTCCAGCTGTGTTGGTCAAACTCTCTGCCTCCGGACAGAGATAATCCGCAGACGAGGCTATGTCGAAGGGCAGCGTCTCGTCTCGAGAAACAGCTATCCGACCTCGTTTTATACGGGGTCTACGGGGAATTTTTGACCGAGCCTACGGACTCGGATTGCCGCCACATTAAACTCGACCCTGTGCCACATCCTACCTCGTGGGGAGGCTGGTAAATATAACAGTCGAATAGATTGAACGCTCGGTCAACCAACACACACTCACTAGTCGTGTAATCCTCTTCTGTTGTACTTATTGTTTAATATATGATATATCTGTAACACTTGTTTTGTTATTTCTTTAACCATTTACTTGGGTCACAACTGAACCTAAAAAAGAAAAGCAAAAGCACATGCAATGTGCCAAATGCAGAAACGATAGCAAGATAAACCTCTTCTTGGTAAATATTCTGCCCAAACCAAAAAAGCTGATGTAGACAAACTCTGGACCCATCAGTGGTTCTGTAGTTCAGGGTTAAGAGCCGAAACCGAAGGTTTTATTCTTGCTGAAATGAACCAATGACTGTCAACTAGAAATTACGTAGAACACATACTGAAGAATTGTTTTGATCCTAAATGCAGATTTTGTGATAAATATCCAGAAACAATTGAGCATCTTGTATCAGGTTTCACGGTGCTAGCACCTACTGAATATAAAACCCAGGATGACAGAGTTGGCCAATATCTGCATTGGAAAATATGCAACTTTTGCAGGAAGGAAACTGCAAGAAATTGGCAAGAACATTAGACCAGACCCGATTACAGAGAGATGACCTGTAACAATTTTATGCGACCTTGCAATACACACAGAACAATCAAAGATAATCGCCCAGACATCGTGATCAAAGACTATGTGGGTTAACTCCCATCATACCAGCGGAATTAGCCTCCTGTTCACATAGGGTAAAAAACATACACAGAAATATAGTAAAACAACGTTAAATTGTAAATTAAAATCATTTTATTTATTTTTGTGTACTGATGCGCGTGTATTTTAGTTACAGTATTTTAAGGTTGCATGTGATAAAAGGAAGAAGTCACTTCGCATTATTACAAGCTTTCCAACGGTCGGTGACGAAGAGAGTGAATTCAGCGTCTTTTGGCGTGAGTCCTTTTTCCGACAGGAAATGTTTCTTTTGCATTCAGCTATAACTTTTATTTTTAGTTATATCTAATTTATTTTAAACAAAGTTTTAATGTTATTTATTCTATTTTATTTTATTTATGATATTCATTATTATTATTATTATTATTATTATTACTTATTTTTATTTTTATTAATTACTAATAATAATAATGTCCCGACAACCACAAGAAGAGATTGTGCTTTCTTATTGATATGGCAGTCCCTTCAGATTGTAATGTATCTTTGAAGATGTTAAAAAAATAAAAAAATACAAAGATCTTGAAGTGGAAATCGTAGCACATGAGGACATCAATAATTCCTGTTGTTGCCCGCGGATTGATTGAAAAATATTCCGATAGACAGATTGAAGAAATTACTGGTAGTCAATGCCTTAAAGAAATACAACAAAAAATTGTACTTACAAGTACAGCTCACACATTACAAAGAGCTTTACCCATGTAAAATGTGTGTGATCTAATTTTTATTTTTAAAAATGTTATGGAGCAATTTCTGAGCTTAGGTCTTTGGTTGGGACCCAGAAGGAAATCAAACGAAATCATAATAATAATAGCTGGCCACTCGTATTCGAGGATATCCCTCTACTAGGGCGGCTAGCCAATCCCTATTGCAGACTCTTGCTCAGGCACATTTGTGTTTATTCAACACCCACAGAGCCAAACTGTGGTTTATACTGCAAATACGCTAAGCAGACTTTAGTTACAGTTTCTGGGAGAGAGCGTGTTATTTAGCCTGATCAACAATCTGAACAAGGTCAGCACACTCAAACCCTCGGTCACGATGACTTGTAACTTTGGGCTAGCACTGCTATCGACGGTTCCCCCAAGTGTTCCGTCTACCCAATTTCTCTCGCAAGGCTTGAATCAACCTGTGGTATGGTTTTCAGGCACTTTCCAAAGGTACCGCACGCTGGGATTGCACCCCACCTCCAGATAACATCAGAAAGTCTCCTGTCTGACAAATCAACCGTGTTGAGATTAGAACCCGGGTCTCATGGTCAGAAAGCGAACGTTCTAATTACTCGGCCACGCGCCAATAATAATAATAATAATAATAATAATAATAATAATAATAATAATAATAATAATAATAATAATAATGACGACCTCGCCGTAGAGATGAGAAAACATTGAAATATCTAGCGGATAATCATGTTTATAAGAACAGGTATATTTGGTGCGATGCCGTAAAATGCTAGTCGAGATTTGGAAGAATTAGAAGTTCATGCAAAAATTAAGGTTGTCAAGATTACGACAGTGCTTTGGTTTCTGGTGATACTGAGCAAGGTATTGGAAATATGAGGGGACTTGCTGTCACATAACCTCCAGTAATAACCTCCAGATATCCGGCGAAAAGAAAAACCGTAAGATCACTCACATTTTACATAGATAAAGCTCTTTGTATATATTATCTGTAATTGTGAGTACATTTTTTTGTATTTCTTTAAGGCATGAGCTACTAGGAATCCCTTCAATGAGTCTATTGTACGCTTTTCCAATCAGACAGAGTGCTCCAACTACAACTGGAATTATTGATGTCCTCGTGTGCCACATTTTTTTTAGATTTCTACTTCAATATCCTTGTATTTTGATAGTTCAAAACTACATTGACTGGCATGTCAATAAGAAAGCACATTCTGGTTTTGTAGCCTTTGATCACAACGTCTGGGTGATTAGCTTTTATTGTTCAGTCTGTGTATTGTCCCATAAAAATTGTTACATGTCCTATCTCAACCGGATCTGGGTTAAATTCATACCAGTTTCTTGCAGTTTCCTTTCTGTAAAATTTCCAAAACAGATACAGGGTGCGATGGGTAAATTGCCGCCATATTATATTTTTCATTTCGCTCATGCGCGTTGATTACTTTTGATTTTGTCGACTGCACAGTATAGTAGCATCAATTGGACACCGTCTTTGAGAAAAAGAGCACCATGACGTAATTCACTCCGCCAGAAATTCTGAAACGGCATGCTTGAAATTCGCGCTGGAGGCTCACTCTGATCGTTCTGATAAGAAAAGAACTACCGAATTTGTTAGTGAGGACCTTAGACTCAACACGGAGGCCTATATCAAGTGCCTTGAAGAGGTAGTGCTGCCCTGGTCAAGAGGGCGGACTCTGCATTATGCCACATAAGCTAGAGAACCCAGTCATGACTGTCAGACAATTTCTGAGACCACATCATCCCTTACATCTGGCCACCTAACTCCCCAGACTGCAACCCCCTTGTTTATTATGTGTGGGGCGATGTTGAGCGAAAGACCAACAAAAGTCCTTGGAGCACCAAAGGGAAACTGAAGGCAAGGATTTTTGGCAACTTCACCAACTTAAACAAGGAGGCCGTTCAGAAGAGTCGCGGGGAATTTCGAAGTCGTCTGGAGAGCGTGGTTGAAGCCAATGGCGATCTTATTGAATAAATTACCTCTTTAGTATTTCAAGAATTTTTTTGTGTAATTTTGGTAAAGATATCCCTTAAAATGAGATGTCAGTGTTAATTTCATTTTTTTTTTTTTTTTTTTTTTTTTTGCGTAATTTAGACGACAATTTATCCATCGCACCCTGTATTGACTCACTCGGGTTTTATATGCCGGGTTTTATATTCAGGGGGTGCAAACACTGTACAATCTGTTACAAGATGATCAATTGTTTCTGGATATTTATCACAGAATCTGCATTTCGGATTATTATTATTATTATTATTATTACTACTACTACTACTACTACTATTATTATTATTATTATTACTACTACTACTACTACTACTATTATTATTATTATTATTATTATTACTACTACTACTACTACTATTATTATTATTACTACTACTACTACTATTATTATTATTATTATTACTACTACTACTACTACTACTACTATTATTATTATTATTATTATTCGATTTGATATCTTCTTCAACATTTTAGATGTTTCAGTCAGGCGATAATGGTCATATCTCAACTCCTACCTTCAGTTTAGAGACACGACATTTTCATTAGCAGATGAGCAGTTCCAAGTAGTACTGTCACTGACGCCCTCCTAATGATGTCATTTATCCCCAATGAGACTTGCAGTAGAGAAATATGCCTGGAAATAGTCCAGATTGCATCAACCACGAAAGGGACAATTCTTACCTGTACATTTCACCTGTTTGCACCCCTTTTGCTTACTCTTCCTTTATAATATTCTATATTATTATTATTATTATTATTATTATTATTATCATCATTATCATTATTATTATTATCATTATCATTATTATTATTATTAAAATGAGTGAAAGAGAACGACGCCAAAAATGACGCTGGGTTACAAATATACGAAACCCACTGTACCCATCATGATACCCAATCTGATAAAAGTAAACAGAACATATGTACCACAACCAAATGTGGGGGATATAGTGGTCAGTCAGTTATGAGCCATGCGTGATACACGCTAAGGCGATCATGCATCTTTCGATACATGACTGACGAGGCAGATTTTTTCTCCGGCAGAAGGTTGCCATTTCTTTCTGCGGTAGACCAGTTGCCATTCAAGGCTATAGAACCCGGTCTGTCCTGCTATTTACCCATAACTGTGGGAGAAGAAGAAGATTCATACCTTTCCCAAAGGTATTAGCACGTAAGTGACTGGAATTCGAACTCGTCTCTCCGATTCCTCAATCCAAGCCGCTATCCCTTACTCCACCGTAAAAGCGGTGCACAAACTTGCAGGTATGACTAATTAATGCATTCATGTTAGGTAACACAGTCCACTCGGATGGTCTCTGATTGAGGGTGTTCTCAATTATCTAGATGTGACGCCCAAGTCGTCTTGGCTACCGAATTCTTCAACTTCTCTACACCATGATGCACCCCACTACACTCGCTTGTGAACACAGATGCGCATGTCCTATTGGTTATCTTCAGGCAGCTGACAAGCAAATCTGTGGGATTTGTGTACTTTTTTTAATCGAGTTTACCCCAAGCAAGGCACTAAAGCCACTAAAGTAAAAGGGCTTACAGGGTGTGGAAGAATTAGGGACAGAAACATTAATAATGAGCGGGAAGAGAAAAGAGTAATCAGGAGGACAGTAGATAGCGATTGAGATTGCATTTAAATTTTTGCAAGGGAGTAAAGCCACCAAAATACAAGGGCTTACAGGGCGTGGAAGAATTAGGGACAGAAACATTAATAATGAGCGGGAAGAGAAAAGAGTAATCAGGAGGACAGTAGATAGCGATTGACATTGCATTTAAATTTTTGCAAGGCGATAAAGCCACTAAAATACAAGGGCTTACAGGGTGTGGAAGAATTAGGGACAGAAACATTAATAATGAGCGGGAAGAGAAAAGAGTAATCAGGAGGACAGTAGATAGCGATTGACATTGCAGTTAAATTTTTGCAAGGGAGTAAAGCCACTAAAATACAAGGGGTTACTGGGTGTGGAAGAATTAGGAACAGAAACATTAATAATGAGCGGGAAGAGAAAAGAGTAATCAGGAGGACAGTAGATAGCGATTGACATTGCATTTAAATTTTTGCAAGGCAGTAAAGCCACTAAAATACAAGGGCTTACAGGGTGTGGAAGAATTAGGGACAGAAACATTAATAATGAGCGGGAAGAGGAAAAAGTAATCAGGAGGACAGTAGATAGCGATTGACATTGCATTTAAATTTTTGCAAGGCGATAAAGCCACTAAAATACAAGGGCTTACAGGGTGTGGAAGAATTAGGAACAGAAACGTTAATAATGAGCGGGAAGAGGAAAGAGTAATCTGGAGGAAGCAGATAGCGATTGACATTGCATTTAAATTTTTGCAGTTCAAAGTTGGCTGGAAAGCACGGAGTCGGAAGGGAGTCCCACGTGCGAGAAGTGCGAGAAAAGAAAGAGCATAGAATTTAAGGTTACATCTAGCCAGCTCAACATTAAATTGGCGAGATTTGGATGGGATATCTACAGTAGATCTTCTTAATTCACCAAGAGAAAACATCTACACCTTGTCAATCGATTAAGACCAGAAGCCATGCCTTGTGAATTGTTATTATTGTTGTTATTTTCCCTTTGTTTGTGTAATAAGAATTACCCAGAAGCTTCAGCCAGATACTTCCAGACATAAGTCTTTGTATAAAGAATACAAACAGATGAAGTGCTATACAATCAGATTGAGAGCAAAGATATATAATTGTTGTTGCTGTATGACGAGAAAGATACACAAGTTGTAAGAAGTACGCTTCGCAATTAAGGGCAGCCAGGAACTTGTATTAACATACTCGTTTGCGCCTTTTGATATTCCCAAAGTCCCAATAATAACCGTATTTTATCGTTTCACTCCAAGCGAGACGATAATGCCACTGTAACACAGGAGATTACAGGGAGTGAAAGTGAATGAGAAGAATTGATTGGGGAGGATTGGAGTAAGAACTATAAAGAAACAATGTTCAAGAAGACAGAAGATAGCGATCGGCGTTACGTTTAAATTGTTAAAAGATTGTAGTTGGCAGGGAAGCAAGAAATAGGAAGGGATTTCCACAGGTGAGAAGTGCGATAAAATAAACTGTTCAAGTAGAAGTGGCTCATTCGACAGTAAAACACTGAGACCTAGCGTCTTATCTAGTAGCACGATTAGATTCATTTAGTCGAGGCGCTAAGGATAAAAGCTCATCAGAAAAGTTGCGTTATCTTGAGATGCCACGTTATTATCATTATTATTATTATTTTTATTTCCTTTGATATCTGGCGTTTACGCATTTCTTTCCGGGTCCCGCCCAGGGACCTAAGGTTAGAAATGGCATCATGACACTTTCCACTGCAAAAAAAACAAAAAAACAAAAATAATAATAATTACATAGACAAAGCCCTTCGTAAAGTGTGGGCTGTACTTGTCAGAACAATGTTTTGTATCTCTTTGAGGCATGGACTTCCAGGTATCTCTTCAATCAGCCTACTGGAATCTTTTCCAATCAGTCCAAGGTCTCCGACTACAACAGGAATTGTTGATGTTCCCATGTGCCACATTTTTGAGATTTCTATTTCAAGGTCCTTGTATTTTGACAGCTTTTCGAATATCTTCAAAGATACATTGCAGTCTGCAGGGACTGCCATATCAATAAGGAGGCACTTATTTTGTTTGTGGTCTTTAATAACAATGTCTGGGCGGTTGGCTTTGATTGTTATTATTATTATTATTATTATTATTATTATTATTATTATTATTAATATTATTATTATTATTACCTTGGACGTTTCATATTTTTGTCAATTATAACGAGATAATTGACATGTAACTTTTGTGGGTTCTGTTACATCGGGCAATATTCAGACCAGTATCGTTATATTCGCAGCTTTTCCATATCCTTAGGGAACATAATTCATTTGGTAGATTTCTTGAAGGTCACCTCGTATTTTATCACCTGGGCAGCTGACATTGATACACGAATGTGTAAAATATTCTTGTTCAAGAAAAGCCGTAAACACTCCTAGCGGCACACAATACCAAGTGAAATTCCGAGCAACATAAGAGCGGAAATTATGAAACGAAAAAGAAAATTCTTCTTCTAAAACAGTAGACAACAGTGAATAGGTTCTAATTAAATTATTGCTTTAATTTCTTGATCTAAACAAACTGTGTAATTTGATCACAGTTCTATACATCAGTGTAATTTGATCACGGTTCTATATGTCTGTGTAATTTGATCACGGTTCTATATATCTGTGTAATTTGATCACGGTTCTATATATCAAAGTAATTTGATCAAGGTTCTATATATCCGTGTAATTTGATCACGGTTCTATGTATCAGTGTAATTTGATCACTGTTCTATATATCTGTGTAAGTGATCACGGTTCTATATATCAGAGTAATTTGATCACGGTTCTAAGTTATGTAGTGGGTTGGTGCATAATTATCAGGCGTTTTCGTAGGCGAGTTATTTGTTAATAAAAATTATTTTGTTGTTTTGTTTACTTCTTTTTAATAAAAATATTATTTTATTTCCAGATTATAAAAATGCGTGTCGGTAATCATACGCTCCGGAATAATCATTTAAAAATGTTATTGTTGAATTATTATAAATATTCACTATATCCATTATATATATATATATATATATATATATATATATATATATATATATATATATATATATATATATATATATATATATATATATATATATATATATATATATATATAATTTAATCAGTATTCTGCGTTATATATGTATGTATTCCGTTTTTCGTTCGAATTATCATTGCTATTTCGTTACTGTTCTAATTAATAACCAGTACAACTTTTGTATTTGAAATTTTTACGCAAATTGATCTCCCTCATATTTACCTATTATACGTATATTTTTTTAAAATTCTATGCAATTTGACAACTTTTCCATTTTACATACATATACACTGTGTCCATAAAGTTTGTGTGCACTTTAAAAAATGTATAACTTTATTTGTATTTGCGATAGAAATAATCTGTAAAAAATATTATAAAGTTTAATGTATCTAGTTTTAAGTATAGCTAAAATAACTAATGTGATTTCAGGCATTACTGTAAATCAGCTGGCAAATATTTTCCGTGAACTGCAAAATCGTATTGCTAATGATGGAGGACATGTGGAAATAAATCCTTAAAAAATATAGATTTACTTCTTTCTAATCCTTTTTACAAATTATTTCTATCGCAAATACAAATAAAATTATAAATTTTTTTAAAGTGCACACGAACTTTATGGACACCCTGTATAATGTGATCAAATCTACTGTTTACTTATCTATGTGATTTGATCACTGTCAATAACATTCAATAACAGGATTTGCATTTTTTAAATCGAGTTCATCTGAAGGCACGGAGTAAAGCTACTAATATACAAGGGGTTGCTGGGCGTGGAAGAATTAAGAACCAGAAACACTACTATGGAGCAAGAACAAAAAATAGTCAGGAAAGTTGGCTCACTGTGCCAGAAAATTGTTCTCGTCAGTGTCCATCTTGCACATTTACAAATCTACCATTCGCCCGTGCATTGAATACTATTGCTATATCTGGTCTAGTGCTCCTTCTATTCATCTGAAGGTTCTCGACAAAATCCAAAGAAGAATCCGTAATGCAATCGATCTTGACTTGGCATCTCGACATCAGTCACTTTCTCCCCGACGTGGCGTGGCTTCCCTCTGTCTTTTCTACAAATATATTCATGGCAACAACACTGACAAGCTTTTTCCCCCTGAAATACATGAATTTAAAAGTGCTACTAGATTGGCATCCATGGCCCGCCACTTTTCTGTTGAAATAACTAAATGCAACCGCTATTTCTACTCAGTTTCTTTCTGCACTTCCCGGCTGTTGAACTCCCTTCCGTTTACTTGCTTTCCTGATAACTACTATCTTCAAAAATTTTAATGCATCGTCAATCGCCATCTTGTCTTCTTGAGTCCCGTTCATCTTTTGTTCTTTCCTTAACCCTCCCTATACTCAGTATTTTCTCTCCCTGTAACGCCCTGCATACTAGTGGCATTTCCGCCTTGCTTGGAGCGAAATGATAAAATCTTTTATCAGGAATACAGTAGATAGCAATTGATATTGCATTTAAATTTTTGAAGATTAAAGTTGACAGAAAAGCATGGAGCCGGAAGAGAGTTCCACAAGCGAGAAGTACAATAGAATTTAGCATAGAACTTATGGTTAAATCTGGCCAATTCAACTGTGAATTGATGAGACCTTTCTGCCAATCTAGTACTGCGCTTAAATTCAACTAGTCTAGGAACCATAACAAAGAATTCATCGGAACAATTACCATGAAAGTATTTATAGAAAATGTACAGGGAAGCAACTTTGCGGCGGTGAGAAAGTGACAGAAGCCGAGACGCCAAGTCACGACAAATTATATTGGTATCTCAAAGGCCTTTGACAAGTTGTGGCATGAGGGGTTGTTAAACGAATTCTATAGCTATGGAATCTCTGGAAGAGATTTCGCGGTTATCAAGTTCTTTCTATTGGGCACGTTCCTGAAGCTCGTCGTTAATGGCCAGTTTTCTAACAGTACAATGGACGAAAGATGACATGCAATATTCAATACGTCCCGAAAAAAGCCAAGAAAGCATCATCATCATCATCATCATCATCATCATCATCATCGAACCAATAATATTGCTGATTTTTCATTGGATTTTATAAAAAAATCTATAGATATATATCAGCAGCACCGGACCATATGTGGCAACAATATTCTAAGCATGGACGAAAGATAGATTTATGTATATGTAAGATAGATTCTGGAGAAAAAAAAAATTATCTAGCACGATAGCTGACCTAGCAGTGGATTCAATATAGTCTTTATAATTCATGTCAGCCGAGAACGTTAACCCGAGAAAGCGGAACTTCTCGCTTGTGTAAGTCTCCTAGGGTCAGCATCAGCCATGCTGATGGAAAGCAGGACGGGGTCTCTCAGATGGTTAATAGAAAGAAGTTTAGTTTTGGAGGCGTTAAAATTAACAAGACATTGTTTGCCCCATTTAACAACAGACTGAAGATCGTTTTTTTTTAGATCAGCCGTCGATTTGACCTTATCGAAATGATCAGCCTTACTATCAAGACAGGAGTAAATGGTTTTGTCATCAGCATAGATACACTGGGAAGGTCAGTACCAAGGATTAAGAACAAAGTCGGAACAAGGATAGAGCCCTGGGGGGCGCCTGCATTAGTACGAAAGGATCTAGAAGCGTGGCCGTTTAGGATGACTCCCATTTCAACGTTTGATAAGAAAGACTGGATCAGTTCAAAATTTTGCCCGGAGACACCGTAACTTTTCAATGTGTGAAAGAAGACCTGTATGCCAAAACCTGTCCAAAGCCTTCGAAATGTCCAAAGCAACAGCCAGGGCTTCACCGCTCTTATCTAGAGCTCGTCAGGCTTTTTCCGCAATTATCGTCAATAAATCAGCAGTTAACTTAGAACAGTGGTTCCCAAACGGGGCGACGCGCTTCATAGGTGCGGCGGAAGAGGATAGCAAGTGAGGCGGAAGAGGATAGCAGGTGAGGCGGAATGATTGAAAGACAATCAAAGATTTAGAAACAGCTTCAAAAATTGCGTATGCCAAAATAAAATGATTTCAAAATATAAAATATTATGGATTACTTGTAATCGCATGCATGAGTCCCAGTATAAATAGTGAAAAAAAGTCCGTCTTTATAATCATCTTCTAAATATAACCAAGCCTTCAATAACAAAATAAACAATTTGCTAGAAAAATGGGTCAATGTTTGAGGATCCCCATATGTTAGAGAGACCTTTCTAATTCTTAAATCTTGTTTGATCAATAAAGTAAAGCAGTGGTTGAACCTGGTTAATACTTAGATAGGGAACTGCTCAGGAACACTGCGTTCTGTAAACATTAAGGCAGTGGTGAGGCAAAATGATTGAAATACAAAGATTTAGAAACAGTTTCAAAAAATTCATATGCCAAAATATATATGATTTCAAAATATAAAATATTATGGATTACTTGTAATTGCATGCATGAGTTCCAGTATAAATAGTTATAAATAATTATTGACCGATTTTATCATTGTGATATTTTTGCATTATATCAAGTATTAAGAGTATAGTAACTAGGGTCCGCAAATTGAAGGAGAGCGTTATCAATGATAATGTTCTGACTTGGAATCGGCGGTTATCTCCCTTTAACCCCCTCTCTCCCTGTTTTTTTTTTAATCACATAAAATTTCGTGAGGCGCGAGCAAATTTTCATTCCGAAAATGCGGCCCAGTGAAAAAAATGTGAGTGTCACTGACCTAGAGAATCGAAAGCCGTATCCTTTGTCTGAAAGAAAGCACAGCGATAGAAGATGCTTAAGAAATTCAGCATTGATTATGGTCTCTCGTAGTTTGCCAAACAGAGGTAAAAGTTAATAGGCCAATAGTTGGAAAGGTCGGATGGTTCATCTGGATTCTTAAAAACAGAAACAACACATGAGGATTTCCAACAGGCAGAAAAGCTAGAGGCAACGAGACATTTATTATACAGTTTAGAGAGAACAGGAGCCAGATCTTCTTCTATTTTACATACGTATATATACTGAGCATTGTTCTAATTTCCTACGCAATTTGCTTAATCTTTGTTTTTATTTATCCACGTAATTGCATCCCAGTTGTTGTTCACAGATCTATGCGATTTGATCATTGACTTAATTCACTCCGTCCTGGGTAAGACAATAAACTACATCCGCGCCCTGACAGCAAGATCTTTCATCAAGAGGTTTTGAGGAGCGTGTGACCACCTTTAAATTGCTGGCGTTGCCAGGTCTGCCCTGACCCGGGGTGGTAACATCTGTCAGGGTCCCAGCTATGGGCAAATAGTTACCCCCACCCGAAAAAAAGGTGTCAAAACACTATGGAAGTATGAAAATACGTTTTAATACCAGCAATACATTTTTTGGAAAAAACATTACCAGCAATACATTTTTGGAAAAATATTACCAACAATAGTTTTCTGAAAATATGTTACCATTAATAAAAATCTTGTCGGCATTAAATAACCCATCGAAGTTGATATACCGTAAACAAAACAAAACAAACCAAACCAACTTAATTCACATATTTGCGCAATAAGATTACATATATATGTAATTTGATCAATATTCTACATTACGTTTTTATATATTCCTATTACATGTTTACTGTTGTTATTACTGTTGTGGTAAACCCTCCTACAGTAGAATGAACTCTTCCTCCTCTCATAAATACTAACTGTGAGAGTTGTTAGGCAGCCGTTGGGCAGCCGAGACGCAGTGTTACCTGATCGTTCGAACGTACACTTTCTATCTGCTTATTGCTAACACTTTTGCTTTGTATATATCTGTTACTAGCAGTATGGCCCGGCGTTGCCCGTGCTTGGTTCAAAAATCGTACGACTCATACAGCAATCGCTATCACTTGACTTAAAATATTTTTGCCCTTCCTAGCCTTTAAAGGAGTGCCCTTTGCCGTGCTGATGTTGTTACATGCCTTACTTCTTGCCTACCCTCACACTGCGAATTTTTTCTAAGCTCTAGACTAAACATTAAATCTGTTACGAAAAAAGAACTAAACAAAATGAACACAAAACGATCAGCTTTAAAAAAAGGACTCGTAACTGGAAAAACCGAATGAAAAACGAATGTTAACAACAAATAGTTTTTCACACCCAACCCAGTTCTGCGGAATCAGAATCAACGTGGAGTTTAATCAAGCGAATGAGCCAATTGGAGTAAAGTGCCATGCAGATTTAAATTTTTCCTACTTGTGACGAATGCAGCTATCGTTTTTTTTTTGCATGCTAGTTAACATTCGTGTCAGTCAGCTGTTGGCTCTCACGCTGGCCAATAGAATCTTCCTGCCTATTCGTGGCAGCCAGCTATAGGCTCTCAGTCTGGCCAGTAGAAAATGGCCGCAAACTACATGAAAACTGCCGTATAAGCATGACAAAATTGATTATTTCCACTATCTATGACAGTTGGGAAATGCAATGTCGGTCTTGGTCTTCTCGCTGACTTGGAGCATGTGCACGTAAATCTTGGTGCAAATCCGTCGAAAATTGCAGCCGTGCATTCGTTACACACACACACACACACACACAAACACACACACAGACCCCCCCCACACACACACATCCTGCCTTTTATAGCTAGAGATTTCAATACACTTGTTCAACCTGCCTTCGTCTTCCGTGTTTTTCTTTTCTGGCCCCTAAACAGGCCACAACAATTAGCTTTGCAATTTCATCATTGTTCTAATTTACTAAGCAATATTATCTGATAACCTTTCTACTTTACATACCTATGCTATTTGATCACTCTTATATTTATATTTACTTAATTTGATATCAATTCGTTGGCTAGGTTTTCATGCTGAAAGATTCTTGCTGGGGAGGGAAATCGATCTGGTCAATTAGGAGACGGAAGCTGCAGAAAGATCCAATTAGAAACATCCTTGGAAAACACGAGAAGACAAAGAAAAGAGACGAAGATAGCCCAAAGAGAAGCAAGAGCTCTCCTTTATCTGAACCCTCCCACCCTATCATGCAATGGCTGCGGACGACTCTTCAGATCCAAAAACAGGACTCATTTCACACAGAAGGAAATGTCGATGAGCATCCCCAATACTCGGCAACGAGTTCCGCCAACGACGGTGACGATTTTGTGAGAGGCATTTTTTTCATAGTTATTTTATTCTTAGTTTTATCTCAGTATCCGACCGCAGCAAACAACGAAGTTCTCTCCACACAAAGTTGGAGAGCTTAGAAAGCATCATGACTCGACACCTTGCCCGAATGCCTACCCGATGAAATTTGCTACTCGGCGCTCGCATCTGTCAAGAGACCAGGTTGGAGCCCAAATTCGTCGATTCAAAGATCAGCTGAAAAACACTTTGCTAAGGACAGAAATCGATCCGGTCAATTGGGAGACGGATGCTGAGAAATAACCAAATGGAAAAGAGCAGCCCACGAAAAAAAAAAACAACATTCTTTGAAAACACCAGAATACAAATAGAAGAGACGAAGAGAGCCCCAACGAAAAGCCACAGCTCTCCATTACCTGAACCCTCCCACACTACCATGCATTGGCTGTAGACGTCTCTTCAGATCCAACGTAGGACTCATTTTACACAGAAGGAAATGTCGATGAGCATCTCCAATACTCGGCAACGAGTTCCGCCAACGTAGACGACGATATGTTTTTAATAACCTTTCTACTTTACATATCTAAGCAATTTGATCGCTTTTATATTAACGTAATTTGATATCAATTCGCAACCAAGTTTTTTCTTTTTTTATAGTTTGATTTCTATTCAATTTGATCATTGTTCCAGTTAGCATACTTACATAATTTGATCAAGGTTACAATTTACTTATCTATATAATTTGATCACGTTTCTTCGTTGCAAATCTATGTAATTTAATCTCTTTTCTAATTAACCTATATAATTCGATCACTGTACTAATTTTTATATCTTTGTAATTCGCTCACTTTACTTAGCTATGTAATCTGATCAATGTTCTAATTTACATGTCTATGTAAGCTGATCCGTGATCAGCTTCATTTATCTATGCAATTACATCACTAGATTTTTTTAAAATCATTTCACTCCCAAGCAAGGCGGAAATGCCACTAAATGCAGTGGGGATACAGGGAGTTAAAGTAGGAGAAAAGACTGAATATAGGGAGGATTGATGAAAGGACAAAAGATGAATGCGATTCAAGAAGATAGAAGATGACGATTGACGTTGCATTTAAGTTTTTGAAGATTGTAGTTATCAGGGAAGCAAGTAAGCGGAAGGGAGTTCCACAGGCGGGAAGTGCAAGAAAAGAAACTGTTGCAGTAGAAGTGGCGGTTGCATTTAACTATTTATACAGTAAAGGGTAGGACCTACATACCAATTCACATATTCGAAGCACCAGGGAAATAAAAAGCTCGCCAGAGCAATTGCCATGAAAATATTTGTAAAAAAGACAGAGGGAAGCTATGTCACTTCGGTGAGAAAGTGACTGAAGTCAAGATGCCAAGTCCGTTGATTTGGTTAGATGTAACTATAAGTTCTATGCTAATAGTTATTTCTATTACGCTTCTCGCTTGTGGAACTCTCTTCAGGCACTGTGTTTTCCTGTCAACTTTAATCTTCATAAATTTAAATGCAATGTCAATTGCTATCTACTGTCTTCCTGATATTTTTTAATCATTTCACTCCAAGCAAGGGGGTGGGGAAGGCCACTAGTATCCAGTGTGTTACAGAGAGAGAAAAGACTGAGCATAGGAAGGATTGAGAAAAGATTGAACGGGATTCAAGAAGAACGAAGATGGCGATTGATGTTGCATTTACATTTTTGAAGATTGTAGTTATCAGAGAAGGAAGTAAACGGAAGGGAGTTTCACAGGTGGGAAGTGCCAGAAAAGAAACTGTTGCAATAGAAATGGCGGTTGCGTTTAGTTATTTCAACAATAAATGGGTGGTACGTAAATGCCAATCTAGTAGCACACTTAAATTCATGTATTCGGGACACCGGGGGGAAAAAGTTCGTCAAAGCAGTTGCCATGAAGATATTTGTAGAAAAGACAGAGGGAAACCACGTCGCGTCGGTGGGAAAGTGACTGATGCTGAGATACCAAGTCAGGATCGATTATATTACAGATCCTTCTTCGGATTTTGTCCAGAACCTCCAGATGAATAGCAGGAGCACCAGACCCGATATAGCAACAGTAACCATTGCAGGGCGAATGGTAGATTGACATTCGATCAGTGATATAATTCACTAATATATCTAGTTACAGCACTGTTCAGTTTTCTTTATGTAATTTGTTCACTGACCTAAATTACATATCTAGACAAACTGATCAATGCTGTATTCGTCTGTGTAATTTAATCAATAGAGTAATTTATTTACTTTCGTAACTTGAAGCGCGATTGGCTTTATGCAATTTAATCATTTCTTTACAGATTCATATAATTTGATTATTGTTCTAATTTACATAAATAATTCGCTCCCTCGACTCGTTCACAAATTTATATAATTTGTCGAATATTCTACACGATAAAATTTGATCATTCTTTCAAATAACGACGTAATTTGATCCGTGTTCTAGATTATTTACCTACGCAATTCAATCATTGACTTAATTTACTTATCTATGTAATATGATTACTGTTCTACGTAACATATATAATTTTATCAGTAATCTACATATATATATATATATATATATATATATATATATATATATATATATATATATGGTCTGGAGCCCCTGCTGTTTGCCTCAGGGTTCTTGATAAGATCCAGAGACGGATATGCAATGTAATTGGCCCTGATCTGTCATCTCGTCTGCAGTGGCTCTATCACAGACGCGACGTTGCCTCGCTCTGTCTTTTTTTACAAATACTTTCATGGTAATTGCTCCGAGGAGCTGCTTTCGCTGGTTCCTAGGCCTCATGAATTTAAACGTCCTACGAGGCTGGCATCCCGTTCCCACCCCTTCATCTTTGAAACTGTTAGATGTAGACGTCTCTTCTACTCCAATAGCTTCATGTCTCCCACATTTCGCCTGTGGAACTCTTTTCCTTATTCCTGTTTCCCTGACAAATACAATCTCCAACTATTTAAGTGTAACGTCAATCGACATCTCCAGTTGCCTTGATCTATCCACTTCCCTTCTCCACATCCTTTCACCTTTTATTCCTATCTGCTCTCGCTCCAGATCTTCTGTAACCCCCTTGCCTTGATCGATCCACTATCTTTCTCCACATCCTCTCCTTTACCACTCCTATCTGCTCTTCCTCCAAACCTTCTGTAACCCCTTGCGTGCTAGTGGCCTCCAGCCTTGCTTGGGGTGATAAGCTTAAAATATATATATATATATGAATATAGGACTATGTGATCGAGCGGCGCTATATCGAGTCTTATTCGCTACCTCTTCGCCACCGAGGCCCGTTGGTACAGTTGGTATGACGTTTGCCTGATAACGTAATTGTCCGGGGTTTCAATACTCGGTAGTGGATGCGCACTGCTAATGAGTCCCAAATATAGGACGAAACGGCCGTCTAGTGCTTTCTGCATCCTGTTGAGGTTTCTTCTAGACTCGATGAATTACTTAATTATAATTATCTCAAATCCTCTTAATTTATATCACTTGTTTATATATATATATATATATATATATATATATATATATATATATATATATATATATATATATATAAACAGTAAGATAAAATTCGATTGACGACGAAATGGAACTAATGTCTTTAATTTAATAACAAAATTAAATTCGAAGCTTTTAGCTTCCATTTTTGAAACATGGTTATCACTGTGTAGCGAAAAAAAAACATATTTTAAATCAATTAATTTATAATATATATATATATATATATATATATATATATATATATCGATCATTTTTCGAATTATGAATTACTTATTTATGTAATTTCTTCAGTCCTAATTTATCTACAGTACCACGCAAAATGTTAGCAACACATTACAAAAAATGTTTATTTAGCTATTTCTAACACAGATTAAAGAAACTTTTACAGCTAATAATACATAATTTTAAGCCTTTAATCAGATAAAAAAAAATGAATCAATAAAAATATTCCATGAAGAAAAACCAATATTTTATAACGCAAAAGTTTACAATACCTTTATTAAATCATTTATTTATATTTCGTAGCGAAACCGTTATTGCTAATTACAGCATGTAGGTGTTTAGAGTACTTCCCTTACGAATTTCTTGCATGATTCTTGGCCAATATTTTTTCCATTCTTCACGACAAAATTCCTTTAGTTCCTGCAGTTTTTGCTGGTTCCCTCTTTGAATTCTCAGTTTCAGCTCTCTCCATAAATTTTCAATCGGATTGAATTCTAGAGATTGACGGCCATTTTAGAACGTCTATTCTATTTGAACTTAACCATGGTTTTGTAAGCTTTACAGTATGTATAGGATCGTTGTCTTTTTAAAAGACCCAACCTGGTTTCAAGCCCAGCGAATGTGCACTCTGATGTAAATTTATCTCCAAAATATCCCTACAATATGCTCCATTTATCGTCTCGTCTATAATTTCAATGTTCCCTCCAACTTGGGCACTAAAGCAACCCGAGATCATGCTTGATCCGCCTTCAAATTTTACTGTTGAGACAGTATTCTTCGGCAAATATTTAGTACCCTTCTTTCTCGTGACTTTTGTCACAGCATTTCTACCAAAAAGTTCAATTTTCGTTTTGTCTGACCAAAGTACATTTTCTCAAAATGCTGCAGGTTTGATACAATGCTCGTTTGCAAAAACCAGTCTAGCAAGAACGTGTTTTCGCTTAAGAAGTGTTTTTTTCCCCTTGGAATCTTCTAAAAGATGCCATATCGACGAAGTGAACGACTAATTGTATCTGTACTCACTTTTATTCCTGAAGTTCTTAAAGAGTAACTCGGGACGTTGCCAAATTCTCTCGCCAATAACCTTGCCATACATTCCGTTACCTTTCTAGGACGACCAGAGCTTTGGGGGGTGGCAATGGAATGGCACGTCTTCCAGTGGCGAACTATCATACCAACTGAGCTCGATGGCGCGTTTAACTGACTAGATATCTTTCTATAAACAAGCATAGATACCAAATTGAGAACTTATGACATCAGAAAGGTCATTGATGAAAATTAGGAACAATGTAGGTCCAAGGAGAGAGCCTGGGGTGGGGGTACATTTGTGTTAATGTAAACTGGTCTAGAAAATAATTTTATTTTGTGATTTAATAAGACTGAATCAATTAAAAAAATTGTTTAGAAATACCATAACCTTTCAACTTGTGAAGAAGACGAGTATGCCAAACCCTGTCAGATGTCTTCAAGATGTTGAAAGTAACAGCCCGAGTGTCATCATTCTTATCTAAAGGTTGATAGACTCTTTCAGTGATAATCGTTAATATATCAGCAGTTGACTTAGAGAAGCAAAATTTACGTTTTGTGTGAGCCCTATAAAATGTTATTTTATTTCCTACTTCATATAGCTGGTCAATGTAGGTGGTTGCTGGTGACCAGGCCATCTTGCTCCATGGCTCGGTGTCTGGAGCAATAGATCACTTGCAAGTTCTTGTTTTGCACACCAGCTGTGTCCTGCAAAGTGATGATATAGAAATATTAACATGAAGATAACTCAGAAATTGAACTTAAATTTGTTGTGGTAAACCCTCCTACAGTAGAATCAACTCTTCCTCCTCTCATAAATACCAACTGTGAGAGTCGGTTGGGGAGCGGAGATGTAGTGTTAACCTACCGTTCGGATGTTCACCTCTATCTGCTTATTACTAACACTCTTGCTTTGTATATATCTGTCATTTCAATACACTTGTTCAACCTACCTTCATCTTCTGTGTCTTTCTTTCTGGTTTAGGGGCCCCAACAGTATGAAGGTCAACAATACGTTTACGGAGGTCTTCATCAATTATTGTGAATTTCCCCATTTTGTCAATGTTTAAAGGGCGGTTGACAGAAAAAGAATGACGCAATACTTTTAATAATCATAAAATGAACTTGGAACATTCTAGAAAACAGCCCCATCCTAATTTTGAACATTCTAGTAAAATTTAACACTTTTGCAAAAAAAAAAAAAAAAGAAAAAAAAACTGTTGCAAATAAAAAGAAAATACGTTGTAAACTTTTGAGTTTTTCTTCGAGGGATACTTTTTTGGGGTGTTTTTTTAAAATCTGATTGTTTGACTGAATACCGAAATATATGTTTTACGAGCAGTAAAAGTTTAATTAATGCAACTGCATTAGAAATACCTAAAAAACATTTTTGTAATGTGTTGTAAACTTTTACGTGGCACTGTATCTCGGCAAACTGATCAATATTGCTTTCATCTATGGAATTGGATCACTTTAGTAGTTTCTATGTCTGTGCCATTCGATTGATGATATAATTTACTTATGCAGGGTGTATCGAAAATAATTTTATAAACATTTGGAGCGGGTTCCTCACTCCAAAAAAAAGGGCGTCCTGGGTATGACGATAAACTACATCCGCGTCCTAGGTAAGACGATAAACTACATCCAACAGCAAGGCCCCTAATCAGGTTTTGGGGAGCGTGGAACCACCTCTTAATTGATGGCGTTCCCAGGTCTACCCTGACCCGGGATGGTAGCACCTGTCAGGGTTCCAGCTATGGGCAAATAGTTTACCTTCAAACTGGGGTCAAAACACTATGAAAGTTCAAAAATAGGTTTTAATAATATTATGATAATCTACCCACGTACGCATGGACTCTCCCAGCTATAAATAGAAGCAGGTACTGCCTTTTGGAGAGGGAAGTTTCCAGCAGTTAGCTCTGACAGTCGGGCCGAACATTCTTGCTGTAACACTCTCGTTTGTATATGTTTGTATTACTGTTTCTGTTAATATATTTGTTTAACTCAATTCCTCTCTTGTGTCTTTATTTCGGGCCCTAACAAGGTCACAACACTAAATAGATAGATAGATAGATAATGAACATAATCAGATAGATAGATAGATTGATAGATAATGAACATAATTAGATAGATAGATAGATTGATAGATAATGAACATAATTAGATAGATAGATAGATAGATAGATAGATAGATAATGAACATAATTAGATAGATAGATAGATAGATTGATAGATAATGAACATAATTAGATAGATAGATAGATAGATAGATAATGAACATAATTAGATAGATAGATAGATTGATAGATAATGAACATAATTAGATAGATAGATAGATAGATAGACAGATAATGAACATAATCAGATAGGTAGATAGATTGATAGATAATGAACATAATTAGATAGATAGATAGATAGATAGATAGACAGATAATGAACATAATTAGATAGATAGATAGATTGATAGATAATGAACATAATTAGATAGATAGATTGATAGATAATGAACATAATTAGATAGATAGATAGATTGATAGATAATGAACATAATTAGATAGATAGATAGATAGATATGAATAGACTCAGATAGATAGATAGATAGATAGATAGATATAAATAGACTCAGATAGATAGATAGTTAGATAGATAGATAGATAGATAGATATGAATAGACTCAGATAGATAGATAGGTAGATAGATAGATAGATAGATAGATAGATATGAATAGACTCAGATAGATAGATAGTTAGATAGATAGATATGAATAGACTCAGATAGATAGATAGATAGATAGATATGAATAGACTCAGATAGATAGATAGATAGATAGATAGATAGATAATGAACATAATTAGATAGATAGATAGATAGACAGATAATGAACATAATTAGATAGATAGATAGATAATGAACATAATTAGATAGATAGATAGATATGAATAGACTCAGATAGATAGATAGATAGATAGATAGATAGATAGATAGATGTATAGATAGATAGATATTAATAGACTCAGATAGATAGATAGATATGAATAGACTCAGATAGATAGATAGATATGAATAGACTCAGATAGATAGATAGATAGATATGAATAGACTCAGATAGATAGATAGATAGATAGATAGATAGATATGAATAGACTCAGATAGATAGATAGATAGATATGAATAGACTCAGATAGATAGATAGATAGATAGATAGATAGATAGATAGATATGAATAGACTCAGATAGATAGATAGATAGATAGATAGATAGACAGATAGATAGATATGAATAGACTCAGATAGATAGATAGATAGATAGATAGATAGATAGATAGATAGACATGAATAGACTCAGATAGATAGATAGATAGATAGATATGAATAGACTCAGATAGATAGATAGATAGATAGATAGATAGATAGATAGATAGATAGATAGATATGAATAGACTCAGATAGATAGATAGATAGATAGATAGATAGATAGATAGATAGATAGCATATACTTAGCGTTATGTTAATTCACCCACTTCTGTTAATATATTTGTTTAACTCAATTTCTATTCGTTTATTTCTGAGTTATTAAGAAGAAAGTTTATGGTAGAATCTGGAATCCGTTTCCAATGTCTGTAAAAGTATTTTGGGATTGTATCTTGAATTATACATTTAACTGCGTCTACTGTAAACTTACTTTAAACTTAATAACTCAAAAACGACGGATTTGCGGGCATATGTTTATACAAACTTTTGTCCTTGCTTTGGTGTGAGGAAACTGCCCCCATCAAAGTCTGTAAAAGTATTTATGATACACCCTCTATAACCAGTGATTCTCAAATGGCACGCCTGGGCGCATTGGTTCGCCCTGGAAGATGTCTAGGTGCGCCCTCGCATTCCCGAGAAATATGCATCTAGATATAAGAAATAAATATATTTACTTTATTATATTGCGGTACCCGCCTCGTTGCGGATAACACCTGAGGAAAGCTTCAATGATAGGAAGCTTTTGTTTTGCTCTATTGAACTGATAGGAGTTGCTGGTCGATCCTCCATGCCTAGTTCGAGAAATTTGATTACTAAAATATCTATTATGTAGCATAAAATGATGACGAGGTTCAGCTCACATAAGCCATCTTCAGAGTGGTTATATGGACATTTAAACAAAGATATTCACCATCAAAGATGATATTCCGTTATGTTGATATAGAAGTTTTCTTCGCGACCGTAACGGTCGCCGACTAATGTCCTTATAACACTCTAAAGGTGGCTCATGTGAGCCGAAAGGTTTAATCGAGGAACAACGTAATAAAAAAAAATATTCAAATGTTGGACAATTTTTTTCTATACTTTCTCCCGAAATTAAAGCAACTATATGAAGTTTAGAACGGCTCCTGATCAAACATAATAGACATTCGTTGTTTGCTATAATTCACAATATATGTTTGAATAATGATTTGCTGCCCCAATACAATATATATATATATATATATATATATATATATATATATATATATATATATATATATATATATATATATATATATATATATATATATATATATAAGTAGAGGATTGGTGTAGACGGAATAAAATTCCGTTAAACAAAAACGCTATTCTTAAAAAGTGCTCAATACAGAGTAGAGCAAATATTATTTATTCAAAAATTATGACATAATCATGTAGAACATTCAACACCATCACTTGACAAGACACCAGAAGTGTTGAAAGAAAATGGCTATTTTTGTAGTAATGTTATAACATGTTTATGTTATAATTTTTGAATAAATCATATATATATATATATATATATATATATATATATATATATATATATATACAGTGTAACCTGGATATAAGAGAGTTGTCGGGCCCGGAGAAGAGGTATCTTATATCCGGGTTTCTCTTATATCCGGGTTTGGTCTATTATATATACATTAACACAGGCTCTAATTTGGGACCAGAGAAAATATCTCTTATATCCGGGTCTCTTATATCCGTGTTACACTGTATATATATATATATATATATATATATATATATATATATATACTATAAATAATAAATATACATTTTTCCTCATCGTTTGGTACAACACTGAGTTTCATGTACTCAGTAAATTTCAGGTAGTATGTCAGTGAATGTAAACTGGCCTTTGCAAGATTTAGATACAAATATGAATAACATATCGTGAAAATCAGTGAAGCTGTACATTAAAAAATAAACGAAAATAATTAGCAGAAATGACAAAGAAGAATGAGGTACGGAAAATAAGCAAAAGTGACAATATTATCGTGATACTGACGATAGATAACGATTAAGCCACGACTTGAAGAGTTCAGAATTAAAATTTTCAAGGAAGTTAACACCAGGGAGCTTGCTCGACTAATATACGTAATTTGGTTAATCAAATTCATTCACTGTACTAATTTAGTGCTATATATATATATATATATATATATATATATATATATATATATATATATATATATATATATAACTGCATCGCTGTATTAATTTGCATATCTGTGGAATTTGATCATTATAGAAATAACATTTTCTATCTAATTTCATCGATGTATTAATTTGCAGGTTCGTGTACTCTGATCATTATACAAATAACCTTTTCCAGCTAGTTTCATCAGAGTATTAATTTGCATATGTATGCAATTTGATCATTATAGAAATAACCTTTTCAGTCTAATTTCATCGGTGTACTAAATTGTATATCTACCTAATTTGATCATTAGATCCCTATACTTTAGTAAATAATTTCATCGATGTATCAATTTGCATATCTGTGTACTTTGATCATTATATTAATACACGTTTCTATCTAATTTCATAGCTGTGTTGATTTACATGTCTGTATACTTTGACCAATATAAACATAAACTATTCTATCTAATTTCATCGCTGTAATAATTTACATAGCTGAGTGATCATTCTCACACCCTTTTCTGTCTAATTTCATTAATGTATTAATTTGTATATTTCAGTAATTTTCCAGCTGCTTCCGTTGACTTGCTATTAGCAAAATTTGTCTTCTTATCTGTTCGTTTAACAGTACTCATGTCTTATTTCAATGTCTTCGAGCACAGATTCAAATCCTATTTCTCGATTTGTTTCCATTTCCAAAATCGGCCCGCTCTTTGACGGGTAGGCATAAATCAGTTTCTTGATTTTGCCTTCTCATTCTTCTTCTTCTTCTTCTTCTTCTTCTTCTTCTTCTTCTTCTTCTTCTTCTTCTTCTTCTTCTTCTTCTTCAAAATTACCAAGTATTATAACTTAATTGACCCTTTCTTCCGTCTGGCAAACATGAGACATGCTTTCGTAACTTCTACTTTACGCAAGCGGACATAAATCAATTTCACCACTTCTGCTTTCACTTCCCAAATTCTCAACTAACCCCAATGCACTTTCATACGAATAGCAATTTGCATATTTGAGTAATTTGATCATTATACGAATAGCCATTTCGAGATGTATAACACTAAATCCCGGTTGATCCTAGGTTAGTTCCAACGTTAGTCTATACTGCCGCTGGTCAACGGTAGTTGAACCCCGGCCGCCTGAGTCGGCACCCTGCTCCTCCCACGTGAGCTGTGTTAAGAAGGAAAAATAGAAATAGTCTTTGCAGACGAAATAAAAACGAAGTCCTTCTGGTCAATTTTCAATGTGGTCTATGCAGTTCTTCGTACAATAAAATTAACCATTCACACTGCAATACCCATAATGAAAATTTGTCTATCGGTGTTAATTCTGGAACATAGCTCAAGTCGGGAGTTCTCTTGGCAACAAGTCACGTGGATTTTAGCAGCGCCTTCGTCCGCTAGTCACCGCTTCGCGTCTCTCTCTGTTCTGGGTCGCTTAAGCGCTCTGCTTATATTGGTATAGAAACGAAGTGGGACCTGATGGTGTTTTGGAATTTGGGTGTTCCTCAGGTTTCTGTGTCGATTTGACTGGTTCGCAATATTAATTATCTCTCCAAATTTGGGCGATCCCTTTTTCATACGGGTTGTAGTTCCCAGTTTCGTCCCGCTCCTATAACTCATTCCTTATCTTATTTATGCCTCACAACATTACTTCCAAATGAGCTGAGGTAATTTCTCCTCCTCTCTTAGTAAATTCATCTAATCCTGCAGCTCCGGCTGTCTCTTTAACAAATCTAATTTTTAAACCGAGTGGGTGAATAGGTGGTCTTAACTTTTGTCATTAATTGTAATTATCTTAATTTTCATCAACGAATTTTCTCAGCCCCTGGTCTTGTTTATGCAAGTAGAAATTTTCCAGCTGCTTCCGTTGACTTGCTATTAGCAAAATTTGTCTTCTTATCTGTTCGTTTAACAGTACTCATGTCTTATTTCAATGTCTTCGAGCACAGAATCAAATCATATTTCTCGATTTGTTTACATTTCCAAAAATCGGTCCGCTCTTTGACGGGTAGGCATAAATCAGTTTCTTGATTTTGCCTTCTTCTTCTTCAAAATTACCAAGTATTATAACTTAATTGACCCTTTCTTCCGTCTGGCAAACATGAGACATGCTTTCGTAACTTCTACTTTACGCAAGCGGACATAAATCAATTTCACCACTTCTGCTTTCACTTCCCAAATTCTCAACTAACCTCAATGCACTTTCATTTTGAGACCTTCCACATGGCTTCTGATAATATCTTTTCCCAAACCAACAAACTCATTCTTTTTAGGCATGTCATTTTTTCCTTCTTTCAGTTTATATGATATTCCGAACATTAAACGCTTTCTCTCTGTTTCAGTCCATAATCTAAATTAACACTTTTCTTTGCCAGTGCCACATAGTGTCACAATTGTACTAATAACCATTTCTATCTAATTTCATCGCTGTATTAAATTGCATGTCTGCGTAATTTGATCATTATAATAATACCCTTTTATATCTAACTTTATCACTGTATTTATTTGCATATCTGAGGAATCTGATCATTATAATAATACCCTTGTATATCTAACGTTATCACTGTATTTATTTGCATATCTGAGGAATCTGATCATTATAATAATACCCTTTTATATCTAACTTTATCACTGTATTTATTTGCATTTCTGAGGAATTTGAGCATTATACTAATACCCTGTTCTATTTAATTTCGTCGCTCTATTAATTTCAATACGTCTGTATTTTGAACATTAAATACATAAGCTATTCTATCTAGTTTCATAGCTATAATAACTTCCATATCTGTGTAATTTGATAATTATAATAAGACCCTTTACTATCGAATTTAATCGCCGTATTAATTTGATCATTATACTAATACAACTGTATATCAAATTTCATCGAGGTATTAGTTTGCATATGTGAAAATTGATCATTTTAGTAATACCCTTTTACAACTAATTTCATCGTTGTAATAATTTGCATATCTGAGTAATTTGATCATTGTACTAATACTCTTTTCTATCTAATTTCGTTGTTGTATTAATTTGCATATTTGTATAACGTGATTATTATACAAGTACCATTTTCCTTCTAATTTCAACACTGTACTAATTAGCGTATATGTGTAATTTGATCATTATAGGTATACCCTTTCTATCTAATTTTATAGTAGTATTAATTGCGTTATCTGAATAAGTTCATCGTTATACTAAAACCCGTTTAAATCTAATTTCGTAGCTGTATTAATTTACATACCTGTTTAATTTGACCGATGTACAAATAACCTATTTTAGCTAATTTCATCGCTGTATTAGTTTGTGTATTTGAGTAATTTAATCATTATTCAAATACCATTTTCTATGTAATTTCAAGATTGTATTATTTAGCAAATCTGTGTAGTTTGATCATTAATACTGATAACCTTTTCGTTCTAAATTCATCTCTGTATTGATTTGCATATCTGAAAAATTTGATCATTACACTAACACTCTTTTCTAACTAATTTTATCGCTGCAATAATTTGCATATCTGCGTAATTTGATCATTATACAAATATCCTCTCTATTTAATTTCAACACTGTATTAATTTGCATATATGTGTAATTTGATCATTATTCTAATACACTTCCATCTAATTTTATCCATGTATTAATTCGCTTATCTCTGTACATCCATCATTGTACAAATAACCTTTGTATCTAATTTCATTACTGGAACAATTTGCATATCTGAGTAATTTGATCATTGTACTAATATCATATTCTACCTAATTTCATCACTGTATTAATTTGCATATGAGGGTAATTTGATTTTCTATGTAATTTCTTCGCCGTATTTGTTTAGTTTTTCACTGTATTTTCCGGCTCTTCTAACATAACTCTCCTCTGTCCCCTGCTGGAAACATCCGGTGCTTGACTTATTACTGAAGAAACAGATCGAATATGCTGCATTTGAAGCATGGCTTTCTTTCCCGAAACGAAGGATTGAACCATTGACTCTAAAATTTACCAGACCTCGATCCCGCTAAGAGTTTTGGATCCATTCAGAAGATAATGTTTTTCCTGGTCTCACCCAACTTGCCGAATCAGCAACAGCAGCAGCAGCTTCATTGGTGACGTTATATTTAACTTCATGGTCGATTGGTGAAGTTTTCTCGAAATTGAAAGACCATAAACATATCTTAACACCCAATTCGTTCCTTAAAATTTCGAGTCGATTTTGTAATGGCTTCTTATGGGAAATGAATTAAAGAAAAATTTTGGCAAAGTTTAACAAATGTACCCACGAAATACTCCAAAAAAATCGTTGTTTCAAAATGATGGTTTTCTCTATTAACCTATACTCACTCGGCAATTTTCATTGTTTTAAAAAGCTATTCTAGATTCTCAATAAAACTCAGATATATGAAACATTTTTTACACTATTTACATTATTCGAACTATTGTCCTCATCTTTTGCTTCAAGAACACCAGAAAGCTGTAACACGAGGGGATGTGGAAAAATCAAGCGTGGCTGACCACATATGAAGAGAAAAGGGAGATCACCGCCCTCTGTGGGATCAGTTTGGTATCATAAACAAAGAACACCAATGAAAAATTCGTAAACTTAAGGAATCAGCACATATGCTAGGCCACAAAAATCTCCTGAGCCGACCAAGCATAGAAATGAATACAATATGGGAACCAGTAATAAGAGTACCAGAGAAAAGTGATAATAACAAAAAAAAAATTGCAATATGAGCTCTGGTAAAAATGGTTGCTGAAGACATTAGGTTTATAATAGTCAGAAATTCATACACCTCCAGGACACACGGCACATTGGATAAAGGCGTTGGTTAGATCCAGTGACAGGACCCAAAGAATGTGAGTTCTATACCTTGTTAAGGCGGTGGAGAACTTGCAGAGAGGAATTAACAGGAGATAATTCATAACTGAAATATATTAAACATGGCACGTGGAACTAGAACAGTCTACCACAGTGAGCAAAATAAAGGGTCAAGTTCGACATTCCAACCACCTGAAGAAGGCCGGAGCGTACAACGGCTGAAACGTTGTAATAAATATGGCAACAAAGATGAGGACAATAGTCCGAATAATGTAAATAGTGTACATAATATCTCATCTCAGAAATATAGACAGATATATGAAACATTTTTTAAACTCAGATATATGATACATTTTTCGGTTAATTTGCAGTGTAAGAGCCGCTCTCAGCTCGCATTAAAAACTTTCCAGAATACTTACATTTATGTGTAATTGCACATTCTCCATTCGAATCTGGCTTGATAAGTTTGATAAAATCTACCGTTTTGGAGTTATCGACAGTGAAATTTCGGATTCATTCGCGTCGCGGGCAGCCATTACTGGCGTTGTTTGTATACATTCGCTGCAGAATCTACTATCAGTGTAGGTATCATTGCTCAAAATGAGCGTGTGTACGTAAATAGTTCTCGTGCGCACGTAAATAGTTCTCGTGCGCACGTAAATAGTTCTCGTGCGCAGTAATTGCGACAAATTTAGACAAGAAAGATCACTTTCGAGGTTAGCTTTTCGTAGTCTTCCGCGTTTAGCTTTCCGCAGCGTATGTATGCAAACAACGCGTGTAATGGCTGCCGCCAACGACGCGATTGAATTCCAAATTTCACTGTCGATAACTCCAAAACGGTAGATTTTATCAAATTTATCAAGCCAGATTCGAATGGAGCATGTACAATTACACATAAATGTAAGTATTCTGGAAATGTTTAATGCGAACTGAGTGCGGGTTTGCACTGTAAATTAACACATTTTTTCTTCTAGAAAACTCACAGCAAACATGTAAACCATTTTTTTTTTCTTGTAAATAAACAGTCGAATAAGTAAATAGTGTTTATCCTTTTTGTTGTCAATTCTCGAAAAAAAATATAGTAATCCAGCTGCTCGCAACCTATTTTCTGTGAACTTATGTGGAAATGACCGGAAAATATTTTTTTTTAATTTTAATTACAGTTTCTCGTTGTCGTGTGTTTATTTTAATTATACTTCTGCCTTGTCCACAGGCATTTTTAGAAATTTATTAATAAAAGAATTGTGTTCATAGTTGTTTGTTTATCATATAATAAATAAATATTGAATTGCAGTTTGTTCGCATATTATTATAACCTACTGTTTGTTGGAAGTTCTGACGAGAAGCATTTTATAAATGACCAATTCATCTGTATACTGTTTTATCATATATAAAGTGAAGGTCATTATCCTGGGAATTTTTTTAAATTTTATTTTTATTGTATTTTTATTTTTAGTGCTTTCCTTAGGTTAAAATATTTTCATTTCTCAGAATTAATCTCTAACTTAAAAGGGTTTAGCCTCCACTGGGAGTAAAGTCATTTTCTTTCTTTCTTGTGATTTCTGATTAAGGCAAAGTTCAACATACATACCCAGAAAAACAAAAAACAAAAAAAAAACAGTGTGTCAAAAGGATGGTTTTTATATTAACACTACTGTTAACATAAATTCTTGGCAATTTTTATGGCTTGTATTATTTACATTATTCAGACTGTTATCCTCATCTTCATTGCCATATTCATGACATTTCGGCCATTATACACTCTGGCCTTCTTCAGGTGACTGGAGTTTCAAAACCTTTTATTTTGTCCACTGATTGTTCTAGTTTGAAATTTCAATCTCCTGAATAAGGCCAGAGCATACAACGGCTGAAATGTTGTGAATATGGCAATGAAGACGAGGATAACAGTCCGAATAATGTAAATAATACAAGTAATCATAATACCTTGACAGATATAGACAGAAATTTTTATTGCTTTAAAAATTATTTTAAGAATTTAGATAAAACCCATATGAAACAGAATGTTTATGCATTCTCTCTCTCTCTCTTTTTTTTTTCTTCTTGAGAATTGACAACAAAAGAATTAAACACTATTCTTGTAAATAAACAAGTTATTAAAAAATTGTTTAACATTTTTGTTGTCAATTCTTGAAGAAAAAAGTTTAAATCTAGATGCTCACAACCAATTTTAGTGAATTGATTGGTGGAAGCAAATTAAAAAAAATGCCGCAAAATACATTTTTTTTTCTCAAAATTTATTCTTACAGTTACTCATTTTTATAAATTTATGAATAAAACAAATTTGTTTTCATAGTTATTTCTTTATTAAATTAAAAATAATAAATATTGCATCGTAGTCACAAATTTTTATAAACTTGTAAATATGAAATTATTCTTGTAAATAAACAATCTAATAAAATAAATAGTGTTTAATTCTTTCGTTCTCAATTCTCGAGAAAAAAAAACAGAATACGTAAAGATATTCTTTCATTTTTTGGGTTTTATTACAATTCTAAAAATAGCTTTTTAAAACAATAAGAACTGCCGGGGAAGTATACTATGATAGTTTTGTCAAGGGAAATACCGTCCTTTGATACATTTTTTTGCGGGCACGTTTGTTAAACTTTACTGAAATATTGATAAGTATATTCATATAATATTGCTTTCAAAAGAGTAAATTACAATCGCTAAGGAGCGTGTACGTATTCTGTCATTACATCATAAGCAGAAATATGAAGTGCATAACAAATTTTCCACCCCCCTCATATATATATATATATATATATATATATATATATATATATATATATATATAATATGAAATGGACAAAGTCCGGCAATTATTTTTAAGACATTTTTTTATGTTTATATGTTCTTTTTATAGATACAAATATTTAAGTAAATGCTCTGTTTATAGTAAACAGTATGAACGATATTTACCGGCCTGAATGTATGAGAAATTGTCATAGAAAATATGCGTCCTCCGGTAAATAAAACTAAAAAGAAAAATAGTAGGCAAAACTATAGTCAGGCCAATGCTTGGATATTTTTTAAAAAGTGCTCAATACACAATTCAGAAAAAGATGAATTTATAGAGCTGGTAATAAAATATATGATTAGGAAAAAATCACGTACAACGCACAAGTCGGGTTTCGACCTTACGATCTTGTCAGAGAACCATCCGGGTAGTGCGTTGCGTGTGGATTTTTCCTAATCATATATATATATATGTATGTGTATGTGTGTGTGTGTGTGTGTGTGTGTGTGTGTGTGTGTATATATATGTATAGAGAGAGAGAGAGAGAGAGAGAGAGAAAGAGATGCGCATATGTATTTACTCATCACCCCTCTGTGATAGAATGTGACACAAGGTTAGTTTAATGTGGGGTGGCCATACGCGTCGATTCGAGCCCAGTACCAAAATTCCCCGGTCCTAGCGACCACTATCACGCTGGCGTTGACATCCATCAATCCTCCACTTTTAGTGCAATGAGGTAGGTACTGCCGCAATGTCAGAATCGTTTGGACCACGTTTCTACGTAATTTAAAGAGGCGAATAGATACCACGCTCTGATTCCAATTCACTCACCTCTCCACGAAGTTAGGAGATGACTGGATTGCGTTTTTGATGTGGGGTGCCTGTGACCGTACATAAGGACCAAAGACAAAAACAAAATCTGCTCAGTTCCCCCGAACAGCTATCGCGCTGGTGTCGGTATCCATCAGCGTTCTCACTCTAGTGTAATAAAAAAAAGTTGGAATCCCTGGGACCAGGTTGTTCTATTGTTTCAAAAAGAGAACACATACTACACTTTGATCTAGTATTTACTCGCCACCACACGGTGGCGCGATGTGACTTAAGGTCGTTTTTAGTGCCGGCGCTTAATTATTCAGTCCCCGCGATTACTGTAACACTGGCGTTGGTCTTGACCAACCCCCACTCTTTAGTGACATGAGGGGAGGTGCTGCTTCAGGTTGGAATCCCAAAGGAACCCCTCAGACCTTTTCCTTGAGCTGTTCGAAGAGATAAACACAGCAGAGGCGAGAAGAACAGATGATACACTTTGATCCCAGTTCGAAGGTCGAAAAGGTATTTACCTGACCTTCCCACAAAGGTAGGATGTGACACAAGGTGTTTTTGCGTGGGGTGCCTATGCGCAGGACTATGCATATAGGTAAAGAACAAAAAATTGCCAAAACACAGCCACCACTGTCACGATAACGTCGATATTACATCAACCCCCACATCTCTTAGTGTAACGAGGAAGGTGCTGGCTCGGGGTTGGAATCCCTGAGATCGGGCGCGTCCTCCCATCTAAAACGAGGAGAGAACAGATGCTACGCTTTGATCCAGGCCAAAAAGCCAAAAATGTATTTAGCTGAGGTCCCCACTAAGGCCGTATGTGACACAAGGCCATTTTTAACATTCCCATACGCATGAATATGCTTGTGGGCCAAGGACAAAAATTGCCCAAACCCAACGACCACTGCCACGCGGACGTCAATATTACACAGACCCCGACCTCTCTCAGTAAAAGGAAGGAAGGTGCTGCATCGGGTTTGGGATCTCGGAGATCGGGCGCTTTCTCTCATCTCAATTGAGAAAAGAACAGATACTACGCATTGATCTCGACTAAAAGGCCGAGATTTAAACTCTACTTTACGAGCTGTCCTTTTTGAGCTGATAACTCTTCTTAAGTGTTGATCAATACCTACTCGCTGTAGGCGAAAGCCGATGCAGAGAAGTTTTTAAAAAATACTATTATGTCCAATCCCCAAGGAGCCTTCCACCCAGACAGTACCTTTCCTTTGGTAGGGGGGCTGGGTTTATTGACCGGACCCTGGAGGTAACCCCTAAAGTGAAAATGCCGAAAGGGCTTGATCAATTTTTCCACGGTTTAAACCCACTTTAAATCTAGACATTGTGTCCCATTCTGTAGTGACGTCGGCGCTCTGGTAAATATCCTTCGTGATGTGTCAATCAAAAAGCGTTGAAATGCGAAACACGTTTCAAACTTCATCGCTCTTTCCGATTGATTAGTGATCCACAATTCTATACAAAGAAGACACTATTAAAACGCTCAATCCAAAATCAAATGATAGAAATGAATAGCTTTATCTGGAGGTAGAAATAATAGTGGACAAACATGAAAACTCGAAACTTTTCAAAGAATTGCAATTGATCTGCACCAGATAAACCAAACATTTTCTTACATGTATATTTGTAAAATGTTGTATTTTTAAATTGCCTTATTTCTCCATTATAATATTTTTTAAGAAATTTTTTTTAACTGTTTAAATTTATTCAGGTTCTAACATGTACTTTTGTTCTAAAACATTGGATACTTTGTAAAAGTTTTAATTTACAAAGATGAATCAATAAAGTGTTCGTTTTTTTCATTCTTTTTTCTTTCAAATTTTCTTTTTAAAAATACCTGTTAATTTTTTTTTCAGTCAAAAATTTCTTATTAATAAATTAGATTTATTTTTTTTTTAATTGGTAAAAACGTTTTCTTTAAAAAAAAAAGCTTAAAAAAAAAACAAACAAAAGAAACAAGAGTTTTAAGATGACGCTAACAGGATAAATTGTTAGCGGGGACCAGGCGTTCGGCTCACCGGGAAATTCCGGTGTTCAGAAGACAATAAGTTCATTCTCTCTTTTAACTTTTGCCATAATGTATACATTGTGTTGTAACCGCGAACGTGATAGAAAACAAGCGTCCGCGTTGTGTCCTTAAAGAAACGGTCCACAACTTTGCCCGAGTCGAGAACGTAGGCCGAATTAAATCGCACATGTTTTAAACCGAGAGCCTTGACGAGGACCCCGGTGACGTAAACATCATCAATCCAGAAGAACGGGATGGTTAAGGACTTCTTGAGTAAGCGGACGGCCAGGTCTGGACTCATAACAAACGCTGAGCCCGAACAGTATGACGGGTAGGTGTCACGCGGGAACTCGCGGCGTGGGACGAACCATTTACTGCGACGGTCCCGAATGGCTCTCATTCCCGTCCACACATTGCACATGATGAAGTCTTGCCGGCCGAAATTATGCTGATGTAGATCATTTAGCTGCTTGGCTAGCAGAAAGATGTTGACCAATATGTCGTCATCCGTCTTGAGAATGTAAGTGATGTTATGGCAGTAAGCAGCGATCCAACGGAGTGCGACCATTGCCTTGAAGCTAAGGTTACGATACGAGTCCTTAAAATCACTCTGCATAATGTCATTGTAGCGATCCGACTCAAGCTTCACCATTTCCATGACACGAACGCTATCCACGACGCCCATGACGAACACGAGACGAACCTCGTAGTTTTTCAGCAAGTCCTTCTCCCCCCAAGTTTGCCGAATTGCCATGCGACGCTTAAAATTGTTTGGGGCTGTGTGGATGTAGACTATGACAAAATTATGCGAGGCGCACAGAAAAGAAGGGTTAATAATTTGGCTAAAATTGTAAGGAAGACCGAGGCTGGGACCCGGGGTGAGTGATGATTGATTCCATAGAGATGTTTGTGAGTCTAAATTTTCATCTGGTAGTTGCTGTATCTGCAACACTTGCTGCTTGGATTGCGATGACGAAGAGCCAACGCGGGCCGATCTGTAGGGCATCCCGTTAAAAAAGAAAAAATTGTTATTATATTCATTTTGTTTTATATTAATATTTTTATTGTTGGTGTTTAAATCCCCGCCACCTATCTCCTGTCGCTCCTTGGCCGGTAACGAAGACAACCTGGTCATCTTGACCTCCTGTTTTTTTCTGGACGAGAGTTCACGGAGAATAAGGAACGAACAAAGCGACAGGAACGCGACTCCCATATAAAATATCCGGAAGACTTTGGGTAGTCGTGGGAACATCGGGGCCGGAGTCCTCCGCTGCCGGCGCCTGATCACATTACCACCCGTGCGTTCCCCGGCGGTCGACCGTGGAGGAGCATCATTGTGCGTCGGGCCGGCGGCAGGAGTCGGGGCGAGTTTGCGCGTCGGAATAGGAATGTTTGCTGAAGGGTGAGGCTGCTGCCCGGTCGCTGGTCACGACATGCAGCCGGCGTCAAAGAAACTCGTCAGCCATGGGGCAAATCTGAAAAAATGAAAACAGAAAAATTAGTCAAAGGAAGACAAATTTTATAATATTTTCGCCATCGCACGGACTCAAACACACACACACACACACACATCAGTGGACTGATAAATTGGTTGACTGATTTGTTTTTACGGTTTATCAACCCATTGCAGGTTATTTAAAGCCAGAAAATTGTTGGGAAATAATAGTGATTTACTGATACAAGTTTTACTAATTAACCTATAGCTGGGGGAAAGAGGTGGATTTATACCTTTCCCAAAGGTATTTGCGCTGAAGTGAATATAACAAAGCCAACTGGAACTAGAACTCGGCTCTCCGATTAACAATTCCGAGCCGTTATATATTACACCACCCGCACATCCAAGCGTACCAAACAGTCATCTAGGTACTGACTCGGCTCGGCGTTGCTTAATTTCGGTGCTCGTACGAGAATTGCACATCAGTGAAAGCATCTGCAACGATACTCCATGCTTTTTCCACGGAGTCGAATCACCCTTACTTCCCCCGTATTCTAAATGTAAGCAGAAAGTTCCTCTAAGGCGGAATTTTCCCAAGAACTGCTACTTTGGGCGTGGGGGGGGGGGCAGACATCCGCGTGGATGCTTTTCTGAACGCTATATACTCTTAACTTCTTCAGGGTAAGGATTAGCTAATCTATCTTCTTAGTCCTCTTAATCTTTACTTTTTACAACCTCCTCTTCCGCTCATATCACACCTCATTCAGCATTACCATTTCGACTGTAATCCTCTAACCTGAGTGGCTCTCGAGGTTTGTATTAGGCGAACGTTAGTATCAAAAAAATCAAACGCTGATTACAGTTTCTATCAAGACGTTAAACATACAAATTGAACTGATTAAAAAGAAAGGAACGTCAGTATCTGTCTATATTTCTGAGATGAGGTATTATGTACACTATTTACATTATTCGGACTATTCTCCTCATCTTTGTCGCCATATTTATTACAACGTTTCGGCCTTTCAGTATCTGTCTATATTTCTGAGATGAGGTATTATGTACACTATTTACATTATTCGGACTATTCTCCTCATCTTTGTCGCCATATTTATTACAACGTTTCGGCCTTTCAGTATCTGTCTATATTTCTGAGATGAGGTATTATGTACACTATTTACATTATTCGGACTATTCTCCTCATCTTTGTCGCCATATTTATTACTACATTACGGCCTTTCAGTATCTGTCTATATTTCTGAGATGAGGTATTATGTACACTATTTACATTATTCGGACTATTGTCCTCATCTTTGTCGCCATATTTATTACAACGTTTCGGCCTTTCAGTATCTGTCTATATTTCTGAGATGAGGTATTATGTACACTATTTACATTATTCGGACTATTGTCCTCATCTTTGTCGCCATATTTATTACTACGTTACGGCCTTTCAGTATCTGTCTATATTTCTGAGATGAGGTATTATGTACACTATTTACATTATTCGGACTATTGTCCTCATCTTTGTCGCCATATTTATTACAACGTTTCGGCCTTTCAGTATCTGTCTATATTTCTGAGATGAGGTATTATGTACACTATTTACATTGTTCGGACTATTGTCCTCATCTTTGTCGCCATATTTATTACAACGTTTCGGCCTTTCAGTATCTGTCTATATTTCTGAGATGAGGTATTATGTACACTATTTACATTATTCGGACTATTGTCCTCATCTTTGTCGCCATATTTATTACAACGTTTCGGCCTTTCAGTATCTGTCTATATTTCTGAGATGAGGTATTATGTACACTATTTACATTGTTCGGACTATTGTCCTCATCTTTGTCGCCATATTTATTACTACGTTTCGGCCTTTCAGTATCTGTCTATATTTCTGAGATGAGGTATTATGTACACTATTTACATTGTTCGGACTATTGTCCCCATCTTTGTCACCATATCTATCACAACGTTTCGGCCGTTGTACGCTCCGGCCTTCTTCAGGTGGTTGGAATGTTGAACTGAACCCTTTATTTTGCTCTCTGGGGTAGACTGTTCTAGTTCCACGTGCCATGTCTAATGGATGTCAGATATCTCCTGTTAATTCCCCTCTCCAAGTTCTCCACTGCCTTAACCAGGTATTGAACTCACACTCTTTGGGTCCTGTCACTGGATCTAACTAACGCCTTTATCCACTGTGCCATGTGTCCTTGAGGAAAGAAACTTATTAAGTCAAAATTGTATTGGAAGTGTGCTAATTTTAGAAACGTTTACAGCATTTCTTCTTTCCGCACAGAATCACAACTATATATTCCTTAGTTCCTCAGTCAGCACGGACTTTACGCTTTGCCATTACCTCAGTTAAACAATTCCTTTTTGAGGGGCTCGTCTTCTACGGCTTATTAACCTTTTGCAAGTTATTTAAAGTCCGAAAATATTTTTAGATAGTAAGAATTTTTCTTCTTTTTTTTGTTGTTGAGATAATAATACTTTAGTGATACTAGTCTTTACTAATTAACCCATAGTTGGGGGGAGAAGAGGTGGATTCGTGCCTAATCAGAATTTGATAAAGAAACAAGAAATTTTATGTGAAGATAAAATGAGGTGTCAATTCCATATTATCATCAATATATGAACTGACCCCTCACTTTGTGGCCACGATAGTTTCTATACATTTATATTCCAGAGAATGTAGATAAATCTAAAAGACATGCCTGTGTAGATAATCAGTATTTCGTTGATTGATTCATTCATTTTCTGCTGCTTATCAACAAACAAGAAATTATAATGTGGATATAAAGTGGGGGGTCAATTGTATATTACAATCACTATATAAATTGATCTATCACTTTGTGGCCACGGTAGTTTATATATATTTATATTCCAGAGAATGTAAATAAATCTAAAAGACATGTCTGTGTAGTTAATCAGTATTTCATTGATTGATTCGTTTTCTCTGCCTTATCAACACTTTGCAGGTTATTTAAAGCCAAAAAATATTCGTAGATTGTAAGAATTTTTCTTCCTTTTTTTGGGAGATAATAATAATTTAGTGATACAAAGATGTTGGAAAATGGAAAGAAAGAAAGAATGTAGAGGTGATAACACAATCGCGTGTTTAACGTCTGCTTCAGCGAAATGCAAAAACCTTGTGACTTTCAAATCTTTTTATTTGTACCCTCTTACTTCTTTAAATAACACCCCGCATTCATATTTATGATTGTTATTGCAATATTTTTTAAAAGTTGTTAAGATCAAATATTTAACGCGGTGAGTGGGGAAATTCTACGTTTATTTTATCACCGTTGAACACGCCATGAGCTTATTCAATCATTAACTTAAAAATTAAGATTCATCAAAAAATTAAAATAGGAAAACCGTGAAATTTTATTACCATGGTTACTTCTAGTAAAAATAAACGCGATAAAAAGATGAACGAGATAGGCTAAGTTTAGTATCTCGATAAATCAAACGTCACAATTCACATTCATATGTTTAGGACCCCCGTATCTGTAACGTTTCGATGTAAACTGGAACAGGCGTTTGTTGTATACCTCTTTCTGTGGTTTTGTGGTAATCACCACCACCATCAAACATCCATAGACATCCGTATGACAAGGATTCATTGGTTAATCTACTCAAAACTAGCTCGCCGATTGGTCAGTTCCGACCAATCAAATTGCCTGCACGCGACAAATCTGTGTTTCTCTGCCTCTTTTTCACTCTCTTTCTTTCTTGCGTCTCATCTCTTGCTGCTATAACATTCATATCGAAATTATATTTATTCCTTAGTTCCTCAGTCAGCACGGACTTTACGCTTTTCCATTACCTCAGTTAAACAATTCCTTTTTGAGGGGTTCGTCTTCTACGGCTTATTAACCTTTTGCAAGTTATTTAAAGTCCGAAAATGCCGTCAGACGTTAAAGAACATTGCGACATTCACGCAAGTACAACTCTTAACTTTCTGAACATCTCACCAACTTGTCCAATAGACAATTCCTAACATTCAACACGAACTCAATCTTCTAAGCTACAGTTTAATAATTAATTCAACCCTTATGAGCTCCGGTACAAATATTTCCCAATCTAAGAAACATAACTCTATCAAACCTTCTGCTTATTTGCATGTACACCAAAACACTTTATAAATTCAATTGATATGTTTTGACTCATTACGTTCTGTTTTGTATTTTACACTATGTGTTATTTTACGTCCAATATAAATTGCATTGTGACCACCACATTGGATAGCGACCTCCAGCGTCTTTGCATGTCCTTTTCCACGCCTTTCCTAGACAAAATTAAATAATTGTGGCGGGACCCGCAACATGATTGGCCACGCCCGCTACAGTTTTCAATATCACAGAATGTGGTTATTCCTCAGGCAAAAGAGGTAGTAAGATAAACTATCTTTTATATATGGATGACATAAAGTTTTACGGAAAGGACATGAAAGAAATTGACTCAATGATGCAAACAGTAAGAGTTTATAGTGAAGATATCTGTATAGAGAAAAGTGCAGTGGTGATGAAGGGATGACCATATACAGAAGCAGGCAGGCGTGCACAGACTTCATTGGAAGAGAAGCGAAGGTCGAAAGAGCCTGATTTGTGTTGGGGAAATGGGAAAGATTGAAACAGGTAGTTTGTGTCGCTATCTTGAAAATATTATTTGTATTTGATTTGATATTCTGTCCGACTCTTGCATGATTGGGTCGTCCGAGGAGGATTTAGACGCAACGGACGTTTTAAGATCACACGGTAAATTTCAGTTATTCTGAAATCGAGCATAAACGCTATCCCGAGAGATCTGAAGAACGCTGTCAGAGATTTACACGTATCACCAATTTGTAGGGCATTGAAGCAACAAGGATTTCACGGACGACCTGCACGAAAAGATCAACTGGTGAAGAAAACACACCACAAGGCGAAATGTTTCTGTAGTCCGTCGAATTATTACAGGAACAGTGTAACTGGGTTAGACAGATTAATTGTATGACACTGCGATGGGACATGATTTTATCTGTTTCTTTTTTTATGGCTGGTGAATAAAGCCTTTGAAGTTAAGTCTTCTTATAGGCATCCACTTGACCGAAAGTAAACAAATACGTAAATAAATAAACGCTTTGGGTATCAAGTGACAAAAACTCGGATATTGATTAGTTCCGGTTGCCGGTCTATATTAACGGTCACGGTTGGGACTGAATAGTCAATTCTGGTCTTCCCTCAGCGGATGACAAACTGTCCCTCACGTAGTTCCCATGGCTTCTGTTCGTGCTGCCAGCCACACGCCGTGATGTGTAGACGCGCAGAGAGTTAGCAAGACAGACGAGCTGAGCTGTTAGACTGACATGGCAGAAATTGTCCCATTTGTCACCTACCTGCCCACCCAGACCAAGCAAGCGAATCTCTGAATATAACACCTAGATATACTGTAAACAGGGTGCGCGTTCTCATTTCCTTGTGAACGTGCAATGGGCACTTCCTAGTTTTGGGGCGCACATGGACATAAGCGAGAATAGAAACCCAACGTGGAGTAGTCACTGGAAAGCTAAGGGAGATCTCCGTTGTATGTTTACAATTGAACATTGAGGTTACAAACCAGTAATGTTACATTTGGAGATAAAAGAACACTGCGCACAATATGAAAATACTACCCTGACAGTGAAGAATGCTGTTAGGAGAAGCTAAATTCCTTCCCCTTAAAAAGGAGGATAACTCAAAATACAATTTATTCCCCTTGTCTATCAAGATGAAGTCGCCACTTCTGAACTGAACATGGCGACCAACTGACGTGCACGGGCAATTCAATCCGTACTAACAAGTGCAAGTCGCCGACTCTACGGTGTCATTCTTCTCTGTTACAAGAAATCATTACATTTTGGACCTATTATTAAATATTTGTTGTTATTGCTGACTAGCTTAAACGCCGCACTCCGTGTGGACATTCCAGATACCTCCCGCGAAGGGCTAATTGGGCTTCCCGCCCCAAACTAAAGGGACCTGTGGTTCAGCTTAGAAAACAGCAATAATAATTTTGAAGAAATAACTTTGAATTCTTCAATTTATTCTATGGAATATCAAAACCTCAATTTAACTCTGATTAGGGCTATAAGTTAAATTTCAGCCAAAAGACCGATTTAGGCCGAAAGTCCGATTTGGGCCGAAAGTCTGATTTGGGCCGAAAGTCCGATTTGGGCCGAAACTCCGATTTGGGACGAAAGTCTGATTTGGACCGAAAGTCTGGTTTGGGCCGAAACTCAGATTTGGGCCCAAATTCCAATTCAGGCCTAAAATTGAGTTCTTCAAATCACAAACTCTACGGAATTTCAAAATTTCACGTCACGAAACCTCTCACTTTAACTATGATTCGTTGGTATTTTGAAGAAATAAAATTGATTTCCTCAATTCTTAAGGTTTTGGAGATATTTTAAACTGAATTTAAAACGAAACAGATTAAATTCATGAAGTTTTTGTGTTACTTTAAACTTTTTAAAATTTCAAAATAACAAATTTTTGTCAGTTGCATTAAAATTAGAATTTTGTAACTGATCCCTGCTCATCCAGACACAAATCTCAATGCTGGATGTTCAAGCACCAGATGAAGGGCAGATTTACAATCCAGGGATCATCCTGATTCTAAAATAGTATGTCTATGTAGAGCAAGGGTGGCTTGAGTTAGAGGAGTTTCTGATCCAGGGACGGACAGACAGTATTTACCGTTTATTTGTTTAGAAAATAGATCGATACAAATAGATAGATAGATAGATAGATAGATAGATAGATAGATAGATAGATAGATAGATAGATATGAAATTAGATAGATAGATAGATAGATAGATATGAAATTAGATAGATAGATATGAAATTAGATAGATAGATAGATAGATAGATATAAAATTAGATAGATAGATAGATATGAAATTAGATAGATAGATAAATAGATATGAAATTAGGTAGATAGATAGATATGAAATTAGATAGATAGATATGAAATTAGATAGATAGATATGAAATTAGATAGATAGATATGAAATTAGATAGATAGATAGATAGATATGAAATTAGATAGATAGATATGAAATTAGATAGATAGATATGAAATTAGATAGATAGATAGATAGATAGATAGATAGATAGATAGATAGATAGATATGAAATTAGATAGATAGATAGATAGATAGATAGATAGATAGATAGATAGATAGATAGATAGATATGAAATTAGATAGATAGATAGATAGATAGATAGATAGATAGATAGATAGATAGATAGAATTTTAATTTTTAACTGTTCCCTCCTCATCTGAACACAAATCCCAATTCTGGATGTTCAAGCACCAGATGAAGGGCAGATTTCTAATCCCAGGATCAACCTGTTTCCAAAAAGATATAATGAGTCTATGTCGAGCAAGTGTGACCCAAGTTAAAAGGGTTTCAGGCAGAATTTGCCATTTATTTAGAAGATTACTAAGAGAGGTGACCTTTCTATCTTATCAGAAATGCTATCTCGCACACAATAGTCTTGAGAAGAATGCAGATGCTTAAGCTAGGTCCTGCAGAGGTCTAATTGGGCCTCTGGCTCAAAACTAAAGGGATCTCTGGTCCAGCTTGGAAAACAGCAAGGATAATTTTGAAGAAATAACTTTGAATTCTTCAATTCACTCCATGGAACTTCAAAACCTCACTTTAACTCTGATTCAGGCTATAAGTTCAATTCTGGCCCAAATTGAGTTCTTCAAAATCACAAACTCAAATTTCAAAAACTCATGTCCCAAAATCTCTCACTTTAACTCTGATTACTTGGCATTTTGAAGAAATAAAGTTTTTGTGTTACTTTAAACTCAATATAAATTAAAAACCTTTAAAATCACTAATTTCTTTCAGTTATTTTGAATTTTTAACTGTTCCCTCCTCATCTGAACACAAATCCCAATTCTGGATGTTCAAGCACCAGATGAAGGGCAGATTTCCAATCCCAGGATCAACCTGTTTCCAAAAAGATATAATGAGTCTATGTAGTGCAAGTGTGACCCAAGTTAAAAGGGTTTCAGGCACATGGACGGACAGACAGAATTTACCGTTTATTCATTTCGATTAGATTTTCAATAGTTTAGCACAATGTTTTACCTATTCACATCAGAAATCACTCTTACTTGCCACCACAAGGTACAAAGCGTCTCAACACACGGCGTGTTTACATCCAACTCCTAGTTGTTGCTTTATGATCTATACTGCCTCCCAGCTGGCCGGTTGCCATGTTTTTCAGCAGACACTTGTAACTTGAAATAAACATGCCTGTCTTCCATGCTCTGAAAGTCCCAACTGGCAATTTGTGAAAAGGTATCCTCTGCTGAATGACTGGCCACAAGATTGATGACGTTGTCTGCTTCGATGACAATAGTTGGTGTGTCTGCCTGCAGATGTCATCGGTGAGGTACCGTCATCATAAACAAACATGGCGGTAGGTACTGGGAATTGACATTACATTTGGAATTAACGATATACCTACTGAGCTAAGAGTTTGTTTTTATAGTAGACAAAGGGTGGTAATAAGTCTGGTATTTTAACTGTCAGACGGTATTATACGGCTGGGGTTGAGATCTGTGAAGATACCGTACGGTATGCCCAGATGAACCAGAGATTTACAGTATCGGTAGGAAGCTGTCTACTGGTTATCATTATTACTCGAAATAAATATATGTGTGTGTATTTGAGTGTGTGTGTGTGTGTGTGTGTGTGTGTGTGTGTGTGTGTGTGTGTGTGTGTGTGTGTGTGTGAATTAGATTCGGTAAATGGTACTCTTAGGAGCCATCGATAGCTGTGCTAGCACGAAGTTACAAGTCATCGTGACCAAGGGTTTGAGCGTGCTAACCTTGATCAGATATTTGATCACGCTTTTCCCAGAAACTCTAACTAAGGTCCGCTCAGCATAGTTGCAGTATAAACCGCTCTGTGGGTTTTGAACAAACACAAATATGCCTGAGCAAGAGTCTGCAATAGGGATTGGCTAACCGCTTTAGTAGACAGGTATCCTCGAATACAAGTGGCCAGCTCTCTCTGTCTTTCTACCCCCCTCTCTCTCTCTCTCTATCTATATATATATATATATATATAGTGTATTGGGCAGCAGTTCATTATTTAAACATATATTATTAAATGTAAGAGACAATGAATGCCTATTATGTCTGATCATGAGCCGTTCTAATGTCCATATGTTTGCTTTAATTTCGGGTGAAAATAAAAACAACAATTGTCCAACATTTGGATATTTTTTTTATTAATTTGGTCTTAAGCTTTCGGCTCACATGAGCCATCCTCAGAGTGGTTATACAGACACGAAACAAAGATATCCATCGTCAAAGATGGTATTTTGTTGTTTTGACGTAAAAAATTGCTATGCGACGATAATGGTGGCGGAATAGCAGACGCAGATCGTTAATTCAAGATGTGCGTCATACGACGCGATATACATAATAGACATTCATTGTCTGTTATATATATATATATATATATATATATATATATATATATATATATATATATATATATATGTATTATATGTATTATATGTATTATATGTATTATATATATGTATGTATGTATGTATTAAATGTATTATATATATATGTATGTATGTATGTATTATATGTATTATATATATATATATATATATATATATATATATATATATATATATATATATATGTATGTATGTATTGTATGTATTATATATATAATGAAATATCAAACCTTTGAGAATTATTTAATGGCGAATATAATTTTATAGGAAAAAACCATAATGGATCGATAGACTGAGGTTCGGTTTGCACAAGTCAAAATGTAGGCATAGATCCATTTCACACTTGAATTAAAAGCTAGACGTTGCGTCAGTTTACACTAGCGTGCGTAGATATAAATCCGGTTTACACTAGCGGCAAAAATGGTAGACATATGTCCGGTTTATACCCGATTCAAAAAGGTAGATATTGATCCTGTTTACACTCGGGTAAAAAATGTAGGCATATGTCCGGTTTACACTAGGTTAAAAACGGTAGACATATGTCTGGTCTAGTATTCAGGTAAAAATAGACACCAAAGCTATTTTGCCATTAAACATAAATATAGTTTAAGAACAACTATAATATATACCGTATTTTCCGGCTTACAAGACGCTACGGCGTGGAAGACGCACCCTAATGTTGGAAAGAAATTTCTAAGAAAAAAAAAGTCATTCTCATACAACAACACATTTACCATGCGCCCCTCACATATTGGCGCCACGTATTGTTTACATTAATCACTCATCCAGTTTTGTTTGTATGGCAAACTCCAACTGCTGCTCGTAAGCAGAGCATGTTTAAGGTTGTGGCTCGGCTCCAGAAAGGTTTATAGACTTGGAAATACTTGTAACAGCTAAGTACTGGGGTTACATCATATAAAAGGCTGAATTAGAGGGCTAACATTATAGTGCAATGACTCAACATACAAATCCACGTCCCTATCAGTCAAGCCAATGAGGTGACTGTCCAAGTTTATTTGAGCCTGCACGTTGCCTTACATTCATCTTGGAAGACGCACACGTCATTTTAAGGTATTATTTAGGAAAAAAATGCATCTTATAAGCCGGAAAATATGGTATATATAAATCAAGACTTGATAAGCCAATTCCATTCGTTAATAAATCATCCAGTAACAACGATTTACAGATAATAGCTACTATGTCAGTGATAAAGATACCGTTCGTGCTATGAGTGGAGAATTTCTCTCTGAAGAGACTGTGGAATAAAACCGTTCAGCAATACCAACAGCAAGTCTGGATGAAAATGTGTCAATCCAGAAAATCCACAGATATTTGGATCCCGATAGTTGAAAAACCTTGCAACATATTTATGGGGCCTTGAGATTGTCAGCGCAGTGATTGCGTAAGCTGTATAGGCAGGACTTGCATGGATTCTGTGGTTTGTGACTGTTGTCTTCGGTAGGTGCATCTGAAGTGTATTGGCAAGAGAGCCATGTCCAAGGACAAGTAATAAGTAAAAAAAAGTAAAGTAAAAAAAGTTTTAAAAAAGTAAAAATATGTAAAAAGTAAAATGGAAAATTGTAAAGTAAAAAGTAAAAATGGCAAAGTAAAAAAATGTTAAAAAAAAATAAAAAATATAAAAGTAAAGCAAAAAGTTAAAAAGGTAAATTAAAAAGTAAATAATTTAAAAAAAACGTAAAATGTAAAAATGTAAGGTAAAAAGTAATTAAAAGTCAAGTATAAACTGGAAAGTTGAAAAAAGTAAAAATTAAAAAAAGGTAAGAGTAAAAAAAATAAATTAAAACGTAAATAATATAAATAACATAAAATGTAAAAAAGTAAGGAAAAAATTAATAAAAGTAAAAAGTAAAGTAAAAAAAATAAAAAGTTAAAAAGGTAAAAATGAATAAAGTAAAGGAACAGTTTCAAAAATAAAACGAGCTAAAAATAAAAAAATATAAAGTAAAAAAAAATTTAAAAATTAAAAATTAAAAAAAGGTAAATTAAAAATGTGAGGTAAAATGTAATTAGAAGTAAAAAAGTAAAGAAAAAAAATAAAAAGTTGAAAAAGTAAAAATTAAAAAAGGTAAAATAAAAAATTCAAAGAAAGCAAAAAATTAAAATAAAAGTTTAAAAAAATAATAAATAAAAAAGTAAAAAAGTTAAAAATAAAAAAAATAAAGTAAAAAAATAAGGTAAAAAGTAAAAAAATGTCAAAAGTATAAAATACTTATAAAGAGAAGGATATGAGATTTGAAACCTGCTTTTCTCTTATTTTTAGCTATATTTCATATTTACAGTAATTAAGCTAAAACGAATAAGCTAGTTTGCTGATCCTGGTAAAATAGACACCAAAGCTATTTTGCCACACTCGATGAATTACTTAAATATAATTATCAAATTCTCCTAATAATTTCAAATTGTATATCATTGCTTGAACCGGCTTCTAATGCCCTGGAGTGAGCGGCTTGGTGATAGTAGTCGTGGCTCCAGGGGACACAGTCCTATGGTTAAAGAGACTCTCAGTAGAGTTCCACCACGGATATGTGAGCGAGCGGCGCTATATTGAGTCTGATTTGCTACCTCTTTGTCACCGAGGCCCGTTGGAACGGTATGGTATGGTGTTTGCTTGACAACATAACTGTCAGGGTTTCAATTCTCGGTAGTGGATGCGCACTGCTGATGAGTCCCAAATATAGGACGAAGCGGTCGTCCAGTGCTTTCTGCATTCTGTTGAGGTTTCAGGCTCGATGAATTACTTAAATATAATTATCAAATTCTCTTAATAATTTCAAATATATATATATATATATATATATATATGTGTGTGTGTGTGTGTGTGTGTGTGTGTGTGTGTGTGTGTGTGCGTGTGTGTGTGTAATATTGTCTGTGTCCGAAGATAAATCCGGATACATTGTATAATTCAGACAGTTGTTACGTTGTATACATAAATTCGATATAAACAAATAAATTTGATATAAATAAATTTCAACGACTGAAATAAAAGAGAAATTGTTTGTATAGTCACACACACACACAAACACACACACACACACACACACACAGACAGACACACACACACACACACACACACACACACACACACATATATATATATATATATATATGGGGGGACTTTTGATATTCCTATACACATTGAATAATATTTCAAAGATACACAAAAAGCAACGACTTCATAAACTGAAGTTGCCACACCTTCTCTACACATATATGGATACAAGAAAACACATGTATACACATGTACATACGTGCAAGTACTCACACATACACACCGACACACAGACAGGTACACATGACAGACTAACGGACCAGATCTTCCTTTCGGCTTGCGAGAATTCAATCTCTTTCTGTCTCCGTTTGACTCTACATCTCTTCTTTCTCTAACCTTGACACTGAATCTAACACTTCGATCCCGTCACCAAAATAGTATCAACTATAAGCACCCACGAACAGAAGGCAGGGTGGCAAATCTAAAGTTATGTTATAGCGAAAGTGCGAATAATGTTTGACATACTCTCATGTATTAGTTGAACGGAGTCGCAAAATTTTTAGGGAATTATCTAAATTAGCCAAAATAACCTATTAAATTAAAAAAAAATACCGTATTATTTAAACAAGTGAAATCATAATTAGTTTACTGTATTATTATTATTATTATCTTTATTTTATTTCCTTTGATTTCTGATGTGTACTCATTTCTTTCCGGGTCCCGTCCACAGTGGCGTAGCTAGAGTAAACGTCACTCGGGGCGGTCCGCTCAAATGTCACCCCAATGACCCCGATTCACCCTATGCTGAATGGTTAGCTGTAGCTAAATTTTCATACATGCTCTACCTCTACTTTACTCTACTGACCGGTACGTTACTGTTTACATGTATGATCCAAGACAAAATCCAATACCACAAAATAATCAGTTCAAATCAAAAAATTTTTAAAATGGAACTGTTCACTTTCAGAACAACTAAATACAAAACACGGCAATACACAAAAGAATGACATTCGATACTATGGTCTTAGAATGAATGTTTTCTTGTTTTCATTGTGGCAAACTGGTCAATGACATCGTCAAAATCTGTTTGTTTTGTAAGCTCGTTTTCAATGGACAACACAGCCAGATTCGACAGTCTCGACTGGCTCATGGTTGACCGGAGGTAATTTTTTATAAGTTTCATTTTGGAGAACCTTCTTTCACACGATGCCACAGAAACACATATTGTCAGAAAGAATCTTAGAGTCAGCGTAAGATATGGCAATAACTCAACAAAATCCCACTTGATGATAAACTGCAGGAACTGCAGTACAGTCCAATGCTTGGCTTCCTCCTATTCAAAAGTATATCGCTCACTCAATGGAAAATTGTATCTCAGCGAATTGATACACAGGCAAGACTGAAATTGTTGCACTTTTGGCTTCGTATTTCGCTTTGTTGTTATTAATGACGCAGAGTTAAAACACCAGATCATCCGATAAAATCTTACAACAATGTCTCTTGTTAGTAACCAAGATTGTAGCAATTGAAACACATGAAAGCTGAAAACATTGCTATTTTCCCTACTCACAAATTTCCCGACAATTTATTAGAAAATTTCGGGGGAGAGACGGGGGGGCAAAACGGGGGGAGGTTATACATTATTTCTGGGGGGGGTCATATGCCCGCCTGAGAAACCCTGTGTCTCCACCACTGTTTTCAAACTATTTTTGGCACCTTAGCCTGGTTGAAAAATTTTGTTGGAGGTGACATTGTGTCACCCCTCCTGTGTTGGCACCCAGGCCGGTCAGCTCCCTCACCCCCTAGCTACGCCACTGCCCGTCCATGGACCTATGGTTAAAAATGATATCACATTTTCCACTGGAAAAAGAAATTATATAGACAAAGCCCTTCGTAAAGTGTGGGCTGTACTTGTGAGAACAATTTTTTTTTGTATTTCTTTAGGGCATGGGCTTCCAGGGATCCCTTCAATTAGTCTACTGGAATCTTTTCCAACCAATCCGAGGGCTCCAACTACAACGGGGATCGTTGATGTCCCCATGTGCCACATTTTTGAGATTTCGATTTCAAGGTCCTTGTATTTTCATAGCTTTTTGAAGATCTTCAAAGATACATTACAGTCTGTAGGTACTGCTATATCAATAAGGAGGCACCTTTTGTGTGCGACTCTAATAACAATGTGTGGGCGGTTGGCTTTCATTGTTCTGTCTGTGTGTATTGTGTACTCCCATAGAATTGTAACAGGTCCTATCTCCATAACCGGGTCTGGGTGGTGTTCATACCAGTTTCTTTCAGTTTCCTTCCCGTAGAAGTTACAGATTTTCCAGTGCAGATATTGGCCAACTCTGTCATGTTAGGTTTTATACTCAGTGGGTGCCAATACCGTGCAACTTGATACAAGATGGTCAATTGTTTCTGGGTAATTATCACAGAACCTGCATTTTGGGCTAATACCATATTTTAGTATGTGTGCTTGATAATTCCTAGTTAATAAGCATTGATCCTGTGCATCAAGGATAAAACCTTCAGTTTCAGCTTTCAACCATGCACTACGTAGGCACTGATAGGTATGGGTTTTGTCTACGTCAGCTTGGTTTGGTACGGGCAGAGTATTGGCCATGAAGCTGTTTATCTTGCCATCGTTTCTCTATCTGGTCGGTTGCATTTATTTTTGCTTTTTTTATGTATTTAGCAGCTTCAATCGGTGTATTGTGCTTTACTCATTATTATTATTATTATTATTATTATTATTATTATTATTATTATTATTATTATTAATACAAACGTTATAAAATTACTGAAATATTTCGCTCATAGTCAGATATATAGTTATGTCCAGAAAAGTAAATTCAAATGTTTTTTTTTTGTTTTTTTTATAAAATAGATACTTCGCCGAAAATGTTGTTTACAGAGAAATATCTAGATAGGTAAAATAATTTCTATGGCAACTCATTTTTCTCTGTTCGCATAACCACTTATAATAAAGAAAGAATCATTTCAACATCCAATAAATTTAGTTGTCTTGTCTTGAAATCCACCAGCCCAGCACCACACCACCTCACAACAGATGACCTCAAATCTAATGTCTTGCCTCTCTTTGTTAAATGGTAATTGGAAGTTGGTAAAGGAGTAGCTGTAGCCGATTCTGCTGGTGATATATCAATAGATCCTATTAACTCTGTCTCTTCAGCAACTGATGATCTCAAATCTAATGTCTTCACCAGCATTCAACATGTTTACCACAATAAAAATTCGCTGTGATTATGAACAATGCTTGTTCTGATCAGGCTATTAACGCATTCACCGATGCATTTGTTAAAACATTGGTGTCTGGCAGTGCTGGCCCGTTTTGAAAAGAATAGGAAATTTCTATTTACTGGAAATAAATGATTACAAATGGCGGCAATTTCTCATGGACGCCGCCATTTTGGTTTTGATCGGATGCTGTGCAGTACAGACTAAGCTAAACGACACCCACCAACATACATTATAATAAAAAATACTGCAAATAAATGGCTATAAAGACGCTGACAGCGATTTCTCATGAGCACCGCCATTTTGTTTCTATCGGATACTTTGCAGAATAGTTTAAGCTAAACGATACCCACCAACATAGAATATAATAAAAAAAGGGCCTTCTAAGTCAACATGATAAAATATACGTAAAAAAAAACAGGTTGTATTGTACGTTGCTATATGTCTATACAGGTTTGGAAATAGTACGGTTCACCGCAAAACCTCCCCAAGCGTTCATCGCCCTCTTATATGTAAACTAAAAGTGAAACTGCGGAAATTGAAGAAGCCTAACGTAGCACCCAAACTGCAATACAACAAACTCCTGAGCGATCTTAACCTGAAAGAAAAATACATAGACAATGTGAAAAGACGATACGAGGCACACAATGGAAACTCGAAATGGGACGCACTAAGAGACGCTTTAGTGACATCAGCAGACGATATCTTCCCAAAGGAGACGGGATGAAAAAGGAGAAACGAATGGATGACTGATGAGATTCTCGACATGATGGAAAGAAAACGGAAAACTCGGCCAAGATGCGGAACGGAATACAAAAAATTACACAATGAAATAAGGACCAAATGCAGGCAAGCTAAAGAAGAATGGCTAAACGAAAAATGTGCAGAAATAGAAAGATTGAGTACTACCAACAAAAGAGACATGCACAAACAAATAAGACAACTAACAGGACAAAAGACATGCTCGTCAACAGGCTGCCTAAAATCAAAGGATAGAACGCTTATATTAGAGAAGGAAAAAATTCTTCAACGCTGGAACGAGTATATTGGAGAACTCTTCTACGACGTAAGGGAACAACCAGCAATACACAGAACTATCGACGGACCTGGAATTCTGAAAACCGAAGTAAAATCTGCACTGGCCAAACTGAACAGAAACAAGGCGGCAGGGCCAGACAGAATTGTATCGGAAATGCTGACAACTTTAGATGACTTTGGCATAAACTAGATCACCTAAATAACAAATGAAATCTACAACAGCGGGGATATACCGGAAGACCTCAGCAGATCTATCCTCATAGCTATGCCTAAGAAAAGAGGCGCAAACGAATGCGAACTCCACCGAACAATAAGCCTAATGAGCCACGTGACAAAACTCATCATCCGTATTCTAATGAACATAGCGCGCAGCAGAATTAACCCAGAGATAGGACAAGAACAGTGCGGTTTCGTTAAAGACACTGGAACAAGAAACGCGATATTCATGCTCAGAAAGAGCGATACAGATGCAGAAGGACATGTACCTATGTTTCATAGACTACGCAAAGGCCTTCGACAAAGTACGCCACAAGTATCTGTTGGAACTGCTCAGCAACCTTGATATCTTCGGGAAATATATCAGAATAAACCTATACTGACAGCAAACAGCATGCATGCGCATAGGGAACGAGTTCAGTGAATATACAAAAATAGAAAAGCAAGGATGCGTTTTCTCACCCGACCTGTTCAATCTATACAGCGAGGCAATCCTGAGAGAATTGGAAACCCTACCGGATTTAGCATTGGTAGCCACAATCTTAACAACATAAGATACGCATATGAAACAGTACTGATTGCAGACACGGAAATGAAATTACAAAATCTCCTACAGAAGGTAGCGACGGAGAATGAGAAGAAGGGACTGAGCATAAACTACAAGTAAACGGAGTGCATGGTCGTCAGTAAGAGGGTTTTCCCGAAATGCGATCTGAAGGTCGGGAGCACTAGACTCAAGCAGACGCGGAAGTTTAAATATCTGTGAAGCGTCTTGACAGAGGACGGTAAGTGCGACACTGAGATCCGTAGGCGTATTGGGATAGCCAAGAACGCATTCCAAAAGCTGGGTGGAGTACTGCGAGACAGGAGGATATCTTTGGCAACAAAGAAAAAAAATACTGAACTGTTACGTGACATCTGTCCTCCTTTACGGCAGCGAATGTTGGATGATTTCCTCAAAGATGAAGAAGAGATTCGAGGCGACAGAGATGCGGTTCTACAGAAGGATGCTAAGGATATCATGGACCGAGCGTGTGAGCAACGGTGAGATTTTAGAGGGGTTGCAAACAAGGAGGAGGCTTATACTTAATATCAGGAAGAGGCAACTGAAGTTTCTGGGACACATAATGAGACGGAGAGCCTGTAGAATCAGATACTTACGGGTCGAATAGAGGGACAGAGAGACGGGAAAACAACGTGTGACATACCAGGCGGACTTAAGCAAGTGAATGACAAAACGTGGTCTGGTGGGGGGAGGAAGCAAAGAGAAGCAATTTGTTGAGATCTGCAAGGGATAGAGGGAGGTGGAGAGCCATGATTGCCTACACCCTGAAAGTACATGGCACATAAAAAGAAAGAAAAAAAACAAAGAAAATCCATCACTAACATTGGTGGATCAAAACACCAAAATTTCGGGTCGTCAGAGTTCTGACCAGTTGTTTACCGTTTTGAGCCACTCTGCGAATTCGGTGACAATTGAAAACGTATATATTCGTCAGCAGCAAGCAATGTCAGTTGTGTGCAACGTATACGTAGCAAGAACGTATATATATATATATATATATATATATATATATATATATATATATATATATATATATATATATATATATATATATATATATATATATATATATATATATATATATATATATACGTCTCTAGCAGCTGTTTAAAAATGTCCACCGCAGCGGAAGTGTTAACAGGTTCAGTGTACAAATCTCCATGGTGATGTAAATATATGCAATACGTCTGACATTTTTACTGATCCGACTCCAGCTGGGAATTACCAGATTAAGTTTCTACCTATCCTTGGGCAGCCTGGTGTGTCACGACACAGGCTCTCGCTGAAGAATGAAACACCAATTATTTTTCTCATGGACTTGCCTATTCCACTCCCGTACAATAACACAAGACTGATAGTAAAATAGGAGACATAATATTTTCTAATTGAAAATACTGATAGGTGTTGCTGCTGGAGGCGATGTCTTCATTCGAAGAATTGTAATTATTATGTACCCCCTTTTAGATTTCAAGAGGTTACAGTACCCATGTGAGAATATGTTTGCCATGTCTTATCAACAGATCCTAAAGGTAAACGTTTAGGGTGATTTCTAACAAATGGATGCCCGCTTTTTTTTTCTCTGGCCATTTATATCTTATTTTATCACGAGTATTACATATCTACATATTTCCTGCACATGTAGAGGTACTTTTTCTCATCTCAGTGCTCTCTGATTGACCTGGCATCTTGGCTTCTGTCACTTTCACACCGGCGTAACGTAGCTTCCTTGAGACTTTTCCCTAAATATTTTCATGGCAATTGTTCTGATGAACTTTCCTCTATGCTGCCTAGGCTTTATGAATTTAAATGCAGTACTAGATTGGCGGTGAGGTCTCATCGTTTTACAGTTGAAATGACTAAATATAACCGTAAGTTTTTCTGGCTTTTTGCTTTCCGTCTTCTGTCTTGTTAATGCCAGTTTTTTTTTTATTGTTCTCTCTACTTAATAATGTTTATCTTTTTCTCATATCCTCTAAAACCATTGCGTCTTAGTGGCTTTAATGCCTTACTTGGGGCGAAATTAAAAAAATACAGAACGTTATGAATTTATTGGAATAAAAGGTTTTGTCAACAAATGCCGGTAACTTTTGCGTCAACTTAATGTCATTGGATGCGCAGTTTAGCCGAACGGTCGCGTATGTTCATAGAAAGGACATATCCATGAACACTACTGAGGCAATTAATGTATAAATAAAAAACATATTCCGGTTTATGCTGGAAATGTTATCATCAGATTATTATGATAGAAATATCTGGCTTAAGTTTAAGTTGGCTGAAGCTTATACAAAAGTAAGATAAATAATTATGAAAAATGAATAAGGGTGCAATGAACTTTTTTGAATATATGGTTTTGTCAAAAATTATACAAACCTTTGCATTAAGCTAATTAGTAGGAATAAACAATTTACCGTATTTGACGGCATATAAGGCGCACTTTTATATCTTTTAAAATTCCTCTGTGTCTTATATGCCACACATAAGTTTAAAATTCGCGATAGTCGGCCGAAATTAGCTACCGGACAACTCCTAATAACTTAAACTTAAACATGAAGGAACAATGGAACACGTAGATGGCAATGCCTGATCACGACATTACATTTAGAGGAAGTATAAAAAGACCGAGCATTGTACAAGTCTACGAATGGGTGAAGCAAGCTTGGGTTATTTTAGACAAGAAATTCTTGTGAAATCTTTTTAACGGTGTGGCATTAGCAATGCTCTCACTGGAACGGAAGATGACGCATTATTTAACGACCATGATAGTAGTATTGAAAATGAGTCTCAGAGTTTTGATAGCGAAGCCGACGAATTTCATGGATTTGAAGATGAATAAAATTTTAATGGTAACAATACTCTTTTGCTCAATTGTAATAATTGCTTGGTTTTTATTTTGTTTTCTTACCTTTGGATATAATAAAGTTTTTATAGGCCCGTGTTCTTTTTTTTCCCTATTATTTTTCCTTTAATTTTAATCATGGCTTGTTTAACCAAAATAATACCTCATAAATATAGCCTAGGATGTACCATTTACTAATAATTTTACTAATTGATAATTTTTTCTTGATTTTTCCTGCAGAAATTGGGGTGCGTCTTATACACCCGTGCATCTTATATGCCGTCAAATACGGTAGTTATAAGGTGGCGCGAATCCCGTGAATTATCAGGTTCATAGGGGAACCACGTGTACTGCAGCCGCAGTAGAAGTGGTGTTTCTTGGGCAAGACGGCCTGTCGAAGCCCAGGCCGGCATTTGAATTCAGAATTACCTTCTCCTAGACATGGTGCCATCCCAGGCATGTCCAGCTATTTACCCATAGCTGGCGGGGGAGAAGAAGAGGATTCCTGTCTTTCCCAAGGGTATTAGCACGCAAATGAATGTAATGAATCCGACTGGAATTCGAACTCGGCTCTCAGATTTCTCAATCCGAGCCGCTATCCATTATTCCACCCGTGCCTCAAAAGGTGGCATAAGTTCATAAAAAGTCAAACTTTAATCACTGAATAATGAGGCTATGAATTTATCTGAGTAAAATAGTGTGTAACTGAAATGTTAGAAAGTTCAAATTAGTATAATGGAATTGACTGAAGTGTTGTGAAGCTTTCGAAATCCAGGGAAAATCATCTCATGACTGAATAATGAGTCTATGAATTTATATGAATAAAAGAATTTAACTAAAAGTGCGAAATCTATCTTGTTGTACATCGAGCTAACAGCCTAAGCCAGCTCTGTTTGCTTCAGAAACTCTAGCAGTATCACGTGTCTTTCAGTTCGAGATTCCAGGAAAGTAAATGGGAACTTTGAAATCAACCTCATAAATTAAACTTGAATTTTTAGCACGCACGCGCGCGCGCGCGCACACACACACACACACACACACACACACACACACACACACTCTCTCTCTCTCTCTCTCTCTCTCTCTCTCTCTCTCTCTCTCTCTGTATGGCTTTACGCCAGTTTCTCCCTTTCTTTCCTGATGTGACTTTGTAACTCTCTTTATTTGCTGGCCTATCTATCTATCTATCTATCTATCTATCTATCTATCTATCTATCTATTTCAAACTAGTCATATCTATCTATCTATCTATCTATCTATCTGTCTGTTTTTCTGTGCCTGTCTGTCTCCTGTTTTTTCTCCATAATTCTCCTTCTCTCTTTCTCTCTCTGCGGATTTCCGACGTGACTTTCCATCTCTGTATATTTGCTGGCCTCTCTATCTTTCTATTTCTTTCTTTCTCTCTCTCTCTCTTCATATATATATATATATATATATATATATATATATATATATATATATATATATATATATATATAAAAGTGAACATTGAAGTCAACACTCAGAGGCGACAGGCTGTTTCATCAAACAGCCTGTCGCCTCTGAGTGTTGACTTCAATGTTCACTTTTATGTATATATTTCATACGCTCTATCTCTGATATTGAGCATAAATATAGCACACCCTAAAACTATATTTCTTCATATATATATATATATATATATATATATATATATGTTTATCTGAACTCGTCTGGCTCCAGGTTTTCCTCCATCTCTCTCTCTTCCTCTCTCTCTCTCTCTCTCTCTGCGGTTTTATGTCTATCTATCTCTCCTTCTCTGTCTCACTCTCCGATGTGCCTTTATCTCTGTCTATCTGCTTATTTGTTTATCTCTCTATTTCCCTGCCACTGTCTGTCTCCCAGTTTTTCACATACTCTCTCTCTCTCTCTCTCTCTGGCTTTTGTCTCACTCTCTGTATGTAACTTTCCATATACCTCTTTCCGTGTGTCTATCTGTTTGTTTGCCTATCTCTCTCTTTCTGTCTCTATCTATTTGTTTGACTCTCTCTCTCTCTCTCTCTCTCTCTCTCTCTCTCGCTCTGCGTTTTTCTCTTTCTCTCTTTTTCTATCTGTCTTTCTCTCTCCGTGCCTTTCTATCTTGAGTAGCTTTTGTGTCTTCTATCACGTGTTACGTTTGCTTTGCTTTACGGTATATCAACCTCAATGGGTTATTTAATGCCGACAAGATTTTTATTGCTGGCAGTTTGTTTTTTTTCAAAAATGTATTGCTGGTAATATTTTTTACTAAAATATTGCTATTTTTACACTTTCATAGTGTTTTAACCCCTTTTGGGGGAGTTAACTATTTGCCCATAGCTGGGACCCTGACATGTGCTTCCACCCCGGGTCAGGGTGGACCTGGGAACACCATCAATTAAGAGGTGTTTTCATGCTTTTCAAAACCTGGTCAAAGGCCTTGCTGTCGGACGTAGTTTATCGTCTGAACGAGGCCGGCTGCGCGTGACGTTGTGAAATTACTGTGGGGGCAATTCTGTGTCTAAATGTGAATAAATGCGTTACTTTGGAAAAGATAATAACGAAACGTTTTATCTTTATTTATTTATGGGAAAAAAAATAAATAGATTTTTCTTTATTAGACAAAAAACAAAAAAACAAAATGAAATCATTCTACTCTTTGCGTGCGTTTGAGTAGGACAATTCTCAGACAGGCTTACGTACATGTTGGATTTAGTCTGAAGATCAGAGCAATAAACTGACGCTGTTGTTTATCAAGTTTTATTTTATATTCAAAAACGGAGCGGGACAACAAACAAAGAAGAAGGAGAAAAAGAAAAGGAGAGAGAGAGAGAGAGAGAGAGAGAGAGAGAGAGAGAGAGAGAGAGAGAGAGAGAAAAGAATATAAACGAAGGGGCGCGGAAAAGTTCTCCGCTTGAAACTCTTCCCAGAATTTGAGCAAAATGACCAAACCTCAGAATTTATTTAAATCCTTTCTTGGTCAGACGAAGACCTTTTCAGCACCTCACAGACACAGACACACACACACACACGCACACACACACACACACACACACACACACACACACATATATATATATATATATATATATATATATATATATATATATATATATATATATATATATATATATATATAAATGGAGTTAAAAAAGCGGATTGAAAAGGACGCGAAATAAAGTGAAAAATTTGGAAATACCGTTTAAAACTACAACCCCCGAAGACTGGAAAATTTACCAAGAAACTTCAAAGTCGGGATAAAATTGATATTTAAAAAATAAGTCATATTTTAATATAAAATAATATATATTGTTAAAATCGTGCAAAGCAAAATTGTCCACTTGTTAGATTAAGCTTTCAACCGTCGTATCTAAGAAATGTTTAAAGATGTCTTACTGGAATTCTCGGAGGTTTTTGTAACGCTACTGGACTCTACTTTGAGCAATAAAAATGCGTAATTACTCTCCAAGCTTAACAGAAGAATCGTGGTGAAATCGATCATAAACGAAAATGACATGTTCATCATTAATTAATCATAGATAAGGATAGGAGTCCCATGAAGGATTGAAATAAAGTTCAAATATATATATATATATATTATTCCTGGATAATTTTACAACTTATTCAAGACGATCTTCGCCCTCTCTAAACTTCTAACTTTCTGTCCTGGAGTAAAAAGTTGCCTCAGACGTTTCACGTAAGATTTTATTTTCAAGTCTTTTTTCACTGCTTTTTGAAATGTCATATGTGAGACTCCTCTCTCACGTGTCAAATGTCTTATAGATTTAGTTGGATCTTTTCTAATTGATCCTTTAGCTCTAAGTTGAAATGATGATCCTTCTTCCTGTTGTGATTTCCTGATGCAGTTTTCCTCTCTACTGTTCCCTCTTTTTTAGACTCGTTCACCGTTCTCTTGGTGCTTCTTGAATGGACTTTGAAAATGGAAATCAGAGTATGAATATTGGCACCATTACTGAAGGGCGAAATGATCTTTTTCCTCTCACCATTGCTCATTTGGGAAGACAGTGGCGCTTACACAAAATGACTGATGGAACTAAGGAATGTAGTTAGTCTGAACAATTTCCATGGAAATAGCGATAGAGCTGTAACGACGTTTCGTCTGTGAGAAAGAGTTGTTGGAAAATAATTCATCATCCACAAGGTCGCGGTGACGCTTTTGTACTCTATCGTGTTTTGAAAGTAAAGACTGGTCAACCCCTGCCCATATATCGCAGCAGCACTCCATTTTAGGGCTGATCTGGCTCTTGTAAAAGTAGAGGATAGCGGGAGGGGTTAAGTACTTACTGAAGCGGTACAGGGAGATGACCATCCTTTCCAGCATCCTTAGCGGGGGCTCTCGTATGTACGAGCCCCATTTGACGTCTAGTAGGTGCTCAAGGTACGGGGCCTCGTTGACAATCCTTTCTCACAGATAAAAACGTCGTAGCTGCTGTCGCTATTTCCATGGAAAGTGTTCAGACGAACTACATTCCTTCTCGTCTGCAGTCGCTATCTGTCATCTCGTCTGCAGTCGCTATCTGTCATCTCGTCTGCAGTCGCTCTCTCACAGACGCGATGTTGCATCGCTCTGCCTTTTCTACAAGTACTTTCACGGTAATTGCTCCGAGGAGTTGCTTTCGCTTGTCCCTAGGACTCGTGAATTTAAACGTCCTACGAGGCTGGCATCCTGTTCCTACCCCTTCACCGTTGAAACTGTTAGATGTAGACGTCTCTTCTACTCCAATAGCTTCATGTCTCGCACAGCTCACCTATGGAACTCCCTTCCCTATTACTGTTTCCCTGACAAATACAATCTCCAACGGTTTAAATGTAGCGTCAATCGTCATCTCCAGTTGCCTTGATCTATCCACTTCCCTTCTCCACTTCCTTTCATCTTTCATTCCTATCTGCTCTCGCTCCAAATCTTCTGTAACCCCCTTGCCTTGATCGACCCTCCGTCCTTCTCTTTCTCCACATCCTCTCCTTTACCACTCCTATCTGCTCTTCCTCCAAACCTTCTGTAACCCCATGCGTGATAGTGGCCACCAGCCTTGCTTGGGGTGATACGCTTAAAAAAAAAAAAAAGTTCCACTAGTCCAACCCTTCACGGCTAAGACCCGCCATGCTATGCACATTGTAACAAATCACCCTCATTCCCTCCGCATTCCATTTGTGAGATGTAAATTCCATTTGAACGGCATTTTTCCCGCGAACCGCTGCACTGTGGAACCGACTCCCAAGGGGGGTTTTTTACAATCTTAACTTATTCAAGACTAGGATTAACCATTATCTTCCCCACATATTCGCATAATCTATCTATATCTACAAGGATATCGCAGCCGTTTGGCGAGGTTGTACGTTCCTGGTATACAATCAAACTGGGTGTCATGGTGGGTATATTGGGTTTCGTATATTTGTACCTCAGCCTCGCTTCGTTCACATACTTTATAACCCCTTTTATAACGTCGCAAGCGTATCACTGCTCTATCGCTATTTCCATGGAAAGTGTTCAGTCGAACTATATTCCTTAGTTCCATCAGTTCCATGTCCTGCTTATTGTAACTGATGATACAACAGTATATGGCAGCCGTTTGGTTGGGTTGTATGTGCTGGGTGTCATGGTGGGTATATTGGGTTTCGTATATTTGTACCCCAGCCTCGCTTCGTTCACATACCTTATAACCCCTTTCTCACAGACGAAACGTCGCAAGCCTCTCTCTGCTCTATCGCTATTTCCATGTTTTCAAACGAACTACATTCCTTAGCTCCACTAGTTCTAAACTTCACGGCTAAGACGCGCCATGCTACTCAAATTGTAAAGAACCCTTCCCATTACCTTCGTATTGCGTTTGTTTTAAGTTAGAAGGATGTGACAGCGAGATATTCAGGGGAATGTCCCATCTAGATATTCGGGGAACAACCACAACCGGAAACCGTCTGAATAGACTGGGTTATTCGACATGAAAGTATAGGGTGACCCCAAAAAACGGGAATTTTTTAAGTGCGTATTGCCAGACATGAGCAAGTGGTAACACTGCGAGACAGTGACCTTGAGCAAGTAAACATTTCGCCATTTTAGTAACAAGAATGAAATTCAGAGTATCCCAGCTGAGATGTTGCAGCAGTCAATGAGGAATCTCAACAGCAGATTTCAAGAATGCATTCGTACAGGAGGACGCCATCTACAGGACGTAATTAAAAAAAAATGAAAATTACATCATTGTTTCTTAAATGGCATGTTTAAAGGTTTCAATTACTATGGATTAAATATTTTCTTCCATTATTCTTAGTTTTATTGGATTGTTAAAAAGTTCCCGTTTTTTGGGTCACCCTGTATATCCAAATGGATTCCACCTGCAAAGTTATGCACTGATGACCGCTTGTATGGCGACGAGAAAAAAAAACATTATACGGGCTTAAAAAAAGATAAGACAGACCGGAACTGACTCAGCTGAAACCGTGAACTGGTCTATTTTATTGACTAGGAAGAAATCCCAGTATGCATTTGCGTGCTTCTGCCTATAAATTGGATAGGAGCAAGTGTTTTGCAAACATTCTAATTAGCTTGGAACCAACACTGTTTTTATCAAAATATGTCAGAATATGGCAGCCGTTTGGCTGGGTTGTATGTGCTGGGTGTCATGGTGGGTATATTGGGTTTCGTATATTTGTACCCCAGCCTCGTTTCATTCACATACCTTATAAACCCTTTCTCATAGTTCCATCAGTTCCATGCCCTGCTTATTGTAACTGATGATACAACAGTATATGGGTGCACCGACAAAACAGATGATCAGAGCGCTTGGCAGCTGATCTCTTCACTGACTGAGCACTAACAGCCCTTCATCGCAATTGGTGATAGTTCTGGTCCCGATCGGCGATGACGAAATGGTTTTCGTGTCATTGAATTTTATCAGAGAGATTTTCCCACCACTGAGCTGTTAAAGCTTGGTCAGATGAGAGATCATCAGTATAGATCTTCACAAATGATCGGAGTATACTCTTAGGCAGTTCATTTACGTAAAGTAGAAATAGGGTTGGATCGAGAGCGAGCCTTGGGTGACGCCTGCGTTTTTTGCTTAGGCCTTGGAGGGATGGTCATTAAAGACTACCTTCAGGGGCTTACCTTTTAGGAAGGACTTGAGAACTGAGAAGACTCTTCCAGCGATTAATTGCGAAAATAATATTAGAGTATCTATCAAACGTCTGACAAAGTTTTCGTCAGTGACAGATTCGTTAGTGTAATGTGTTCAGTCCACCCATTGTGCGTCCCTTGACTGTGATCTTTCGTTAGCCTGTACTGAGACAATAATAATACATTTTTATTAGATTTCCTGTTTGCTATTTTTTTCCTATTCCAATCATCATTCTCTCGTCGGTCTTTGTCGGTTTGTTTATCGATAAAGACAGAAACTGGGTTTCACTTGAAAAATTCAATTTGACAGTTTTACAAATGCATCGTGTTGTTTGGCTTATCACTTTTTTTGTCGACGCAACACAAAAGAGCGCGTCACAAAATAGCGAGGAACTCCATGAGTGAAAATGGCGTCCGATTTTCAGCACACCCAGCAAAGACACATACACACATATAAACTAAAATATAAAACTAAAGATCCCGGAATTGTGAACTTGTCTTAGCAGAACTAACAAAATTTCATTTTACGCCATTTTTTGTTTTTTACGAATGCCGATATTTTTTAAACTGTTATACCGCTATCCGAAAATAGTTCAAAGCGAATAAGCAATTAGCATTATCTTATATGGGGGAAGATTTGTGAACATTCCCAACCCCAAAGGACAGCTTTATTCTGTATCTATCGGGCATGAATTCCGTCGTCTCCAGTGGCCGAAATGAAGGACTTGAAATACGACAGTATCTTTGTCTTACGCCCTTTACAGTTTTTTGGAGCCACTCGTTCGGGCCTGATTAAAACCGATAAAAAATTAAAGTCATACATTTTGTTTTAATTGCTACAATCATAGCAGAATAATTTCTCACGGGAAGAAAAACGCTTTAAAGAGGTGAAACACTATGAAAAGAGGTTAAACACTATAAAAAGAGGTTAAACACTATAGAAATGGTGTAATTTGTAATGGAGACGCAGTGGATTCGCCTGCAACGCAAAGAAGCAAAGTTATCAAAAGTATACACGACAAAGTTCATTGCGGAATAACGCAAAGGAGAGCAAGGCTAGAAGCATGGTGGCCAGGCTATTCTACAGATGTAGAAGGATACATAATAAGGTGTAAAATTTAGGACAGAGTATGCATGGATCATGGAGTGGGATTATTACTAATACTGGTAGATTTGTATTCAGGCTGGCCATAAGTAATACAGGTCGACCGTGAAACAAGCGTTAAGGATCCCATTTTCAGGAAATGTAATCCCTAAAACGCCATTATCTGACAACTCTCTAGAGTTATGTGACGAGGAACTATGTAAATGATTGAACTAAATTTAATGCAAACCATATAACCACCGGTACCACGCGCAATCAGACGGAGGAGTAGATAGGATAGTGTAAAATATACAAAAAAAAACGGATTGAAAATATGTCTACAACGGAATAAAAAATAGGAACATTTCTTCCTCGAGTGTTTCTAAGTTCGTCCGCCATCATGGGTAGACAAATTAGGGCCTCACTGACCCTGTCTTATGCCTCCAACGAAAGACTGTGGTATAAAACGAATAGCGAATCTAATCTACAAGGGGCAATATTCCTAATGCAATGGACAGAACACTATGATAATAGAAAAAAATGGGCAGGTGATATTAGCGAGTGGAGACCAAGTTAGATTGCAACACGATAGTGATGAAGAAATGTACACTGAGCCTGAAAGTAATAAAAGCGAAATTGTCATGTCAAAAGCGCCCAGAAGTGCCAGAGAAAATAAGAAGATAAAACCCTTCGGTACAGGGAGATAAGGTGACTCATTTATAGTCACGAATACTATAAATAGCTACATCTCATGAGGCAGTTGAGCGCATACTACTTTTCAGTAACACGACACTACAGATATAAATTCAAATACAATTCGAGTAGTCTAATTTCAAATAAAATTTAAGTAGTCTAATTTTGAAAAAAATAATTCGTTTTGTTCTAATTTTAAATATAATTCCGGAAAATCTAACTTCAGATTTGTGGAGGCCTAAGCTACAATATAATACAAGTCAGTAAATGTTCAAATATAATTCTACTGTCTCTGAGTTTTTTGTTATATTGGTCTCGGCAAATAAATCCAGTATATTGCGAAGTTCTCAAATTTGAAAATAGAGTTAATATATTCACACTTTATTTTTCAACAGTTGATTTCGTGACGATAAGTTAAATATGGATTTGACTAAGAAATGGAACATCAGTTATATTGGCTGTCTTTAATCATATATATAGAATATGTAATTCTTTATAAATAAATAAATAAAAACTCGAGAGGGAAAATTTGCCCTCAAAGTAAGAAGTTGCCTTCGCAGTTTGATGGAAAAAAGGCAAAGATTATCAGTAAGAAATTATGCAGGGCGGCAGCGCATCTGCATATGAGAGGGGTGCCATCTTTTTAATGGAGGAAAATTAAACACGATGAATTTTGTCATGGGTTTGAACGAATATCAATTCAGAACTGGCAGATGTCTTTGGTCTTTGTTTCTCTTTGTGCTGATATTCAGAAAGCCAGGAAGGAAATCTATCAAAGTCTGTTCGTATCTATCTTAATCTCCTCGGGTCTATCAATCTAACATACTTCATATCTATCTATCTATCTATCTATCTATCTATCTATCTATCTATCTATCTATCTATCTATCTATCTAATACACTTTATATCTATCTATCTAGCTATCTATCTATCTATCTAATACACTTTATATCTATCTATCTATCTATCTATCTATCTATCTAATACACTTTATATCTATCTATCTATCTATCTATCTAATACACTTTATATCTATCTATCTATCTATCTATCTATCTAATACACTTTATATCTATCTATCTATCTATCTATCTATCTAATACACTTTATATCTATCTATCTATCTATCTATCTAATACACTTTATATCTATCTATCTAGCTAGCTATCTATCTATCTAATACACTTTATATCTATCTATCTATCTATCTATCTATCTAATACACTTTATATCTATCTATCTATCTATCTATCTAATACACTTTATATCTATCTATCTAGCTATCTATCTATCTAATACACTTTATATCTATCTATCTATCTATCTATCTATCTATCTAATACACTTTATATCTATCTATTTATTTATCTATCTATCTAATACACTTTATATCTATCTATTTATTTATCTATCTATCTAATACACTTTATATCTATCTATTTATCTATCTATCTATCCAATACACTTTATATGTATCTATCTAATACACTTTATATCTATCTATCTATCTATCTATCTATCTAATACACTTTATATCTATCTATTTATCTATCTATCTAATACACTTTATATCTATCTATCTATCTATCTAATACACTTTATATCTATCTATCTATATATCTATCTATCTATCTATCTATCTATCTATCTATCTATCCAATACACTTTATATCTATCTATCTATCTATCTATCTATCTATCTATCTATCCAATACACTTTATATCTATCTAGCTATCCAATACACTTTATATCTATCTATCTATCTATCTATCTATCTATCTATCTATCTATCTATCTATCTATCTATCTATCTATCCAATACACTTTATATCTATCTATCTATCCAATACACTTTATATCTATTTATCTATCTATCTATCTATCTATCTATCCAATACACTTTATATCTATCTATCTATCTAATACACTTTATACTTATTTATCTATCTATCTATGGGATAACGATATATAAATTTTATGTAAATTTTTATATATCAAGTAGAGTTTTGAACGAAAAGATGTATGACAAATTGGGAAAAGCTTTTGTGACGCTTTTCATCCATTAGGACTTCATCAGACTGGGTTTGTTGAGGTTGATGCGACTGCACATGCTCATAAGCGAGAGACGCTGGTAGTTTCAAACTTTTTAAATAATTTTTTTTGTTTTACTCAGAATCTGCAGCCCTCAATATATGCATGAAGAGGAGAAGTATATTGAAAATATTTAATACTCTAATTTGTTCATATTCAATACGAAACAAAAACTGATAAAATATTCCAAATTAGAAAAGCGGTCCCTCCTAACAAACCCAACGAATTTAAAAAAAAATATTATTCTACCTACTAAATCTATCACAACTACAATAAGAAAACTACAAGAAAACTCAACATAAAATTTGTCACAACTACAATAAAAGACTTAATCAATACAAAACAAAGCAACAATCCAAAACTTGAAGGAGAAATTTACTCTGCCATCTGCGTGGATTGCCAGAAAGGATACATTGGAGAAACCTCAAGAAATTTAAATAAAACACGACATATATATATATATATATATATATATATATATATATATATAACTCAACAAAAAATTTGTCACAACTACACCTAAAACAATAAAAGACTTAATCAATACAAAACAAAGCAACAATCCAAAACTTGAAGGAGAAATTTACTCTGCCATCTGCGTGGATTGCCAGAAAGGATACATTGGAGAAACCTCAAGAAATTTAAATAAAACACGACATATATATATATATATATATATATATATATATATAACTCAACAAAAAATTTGTCACAACTACACCTAAAACAATAAAAGACTTAATCAATACAAAACAAACAACAAGCCAAAACTTGAAGGAGAAATTTACTCTGCCATCTGCGTGGATTGCCAGAAAGGATACATTGGAGAAACCTCAAGAAATTTAAATAAAACACGACATATATATATATATATATATATATAACTCAACAAAAAATTTGTCACAACTACACCTAAAACAATAAAAGACTTAATCAATACAAAACAAACAACAAGCCAAAACTTGAAGGAGAAATTTACTCTGCCATCTGCGTGGATTGCCAGAAAGGATACATTGGAGAAACCTCAAGAAATTTAAATAAAACACGACATATATATATATATATATATATATATAACTCAACAAAAAATTTGTCACAACTACATCTAAAACAATAAAAGACTTAATCAATACAAAACAAACAACAAGCCAAAACTTGAAGGAGAAATTTCTCTATGAAAGGTTGACAGAAAGAATATATTGAAAGAACCTCAAGAAGTTTAAATAAAAGATTATATAACCATAAAAGAGACGTTTTAAAACAATACTAAATGCATTGGTTGTTCACCATAACGAAACTGACCACAATTTTGGCATAAAAATGCAACTCTAATTAAAAGACAAAATAATTCGCTAAGATGAAAATGTCTAGAAAGTGCCTTAATCGCTTGTTCTTCCACAGTAAAGTTACGTCCAGGTTTTTACTACGGTTCCCAATTCTTGGCAGATTTTCTTTTATCACAATGTGGGATATTCAATAAGAAAGATGATGGAACGAAAATGAAAAGGAATTGGATAAATGTGCCTAAATTTTTTAAAAATTGTGTTTATGGGATAAAGTACTCAATATCAGAGATAGAGCGTATGTAAATATAAAGTGAACATTGAAGTCAACAAAAGAATATAGATGAATTTGGCAAGATTGCAACAAAAAAACATCTTTCAAAAATTTTGAAACTACCAGCATCTCTCGTTCATGCGCTTGTGTAGTCACAATGACATCAACAAACTCAGTTCAATGAAGTTCTATCGGATGAAATGCGCTACAAATAAAGTTTTCCACTTTAGCATACATATTTTCTATATATCTATCTAATACTCTTTATATCTATCTATCTATCTGGGTGTTTTCCTGTCTGTTTTACCAGTCCACTTACACAAGTCTAAGGACTTAATGATCTCCGCCCTCGTATTTTCTAAGCTGAGATTAGAACGATAAAGGGTGAAATGTAAAAATGGTGAGGTGGGAGGTGAAATGTAAAAATGGTGAGGTGGGAGGTGAAATGTAAAAATGGTGAGGTGGGAGGTGAAATGTAAAAATGGTGAGGTGGGAGGTGAAATGTAAAAATGGTGAGGTGGGAGGTGAAATGTAAAACGGGTCAAGTTTAAAAATGTAAACATGTTAAGTGATGAAATGTGAAAAATGCAAAATGGTAGAGGGTGAAATCTAAAAACAGTGGCGGGGAGGGTGAAATGTAAAGCTGTTAGTGGATGAAATATAAAACCTGTTGGGAGTGAAATGTAAAAATGTTGGGAGGTAAAATGGAAAAAGGTAGGAGCTGAAATTTAAAAAAACGATGAGGATGAAATGCAAAACAGGAGGGGATGAAATGCAAAAACGGTAGGGGCTGAAATTTAAAAACTAGCGATGGTGAAATTTAAAACAGTAGGGGGGTGAAATGTAAAAATGTTGGTAGGTGAAATGGAAAACGGTAGGGGCTGAAATTTAAAACCGGTGAGGGCGAAATGTAAAACAGTACGGGACGAAATGCAAAAATGTTGGGAAGTGAAAGCCCGGTTGAGGGCGAAATGCAAACTTGTGAGTGGGTAAAGCAGTTGGGCATTAAATGTAAAGCAGGTAGGGTGTGAAGTATAAAACTGGTTGTGAAGAAATTTCAAACTGGTAGCGGATGAAATGTAAAAACGGTGGGGGTAAAATATCAAAATGATCTGTCTTTAAAGAGGCGTGAGTTTTGAATTTTCGAGTTGGAAATTCTGACCATTTACCCAGCATTGAATACTATTTGGCCGGACATTTGGACGACGGACATTTAGCCGAAATGACATTTGGCCGGACGGACATTTAGCCGAAAAAGTACAAGTAAAACTAGTAATAAGCAATACTTTAAGTATTTTAATTAGCAGTATTATAAGGTAAAATAGGACTAATAATTACCACTGAATTTCAAGTGATTAAGTTACTAAATATGAATTTAAAGTTAAAAGTTTTATTATATCATTTTTGTTTAGAGAAATTAGTATTTTTTAAAATATTTGAGTGTATTTGGGTAAAAAGTAGTACCTAATTATTTAAATTCGTATTTAACAGTAAGATAAACGCTAATGCATTCCTTTAAGATACTGATCATTAAAAGTGAAATTGAAAGATCTTTCATATCGTAAAAGCTTAAGATCTTTACTGTAGTAAAATGCGCCTTTTCTCAAAATACTTATCATCTTAAAGTAATATTTGAAGTAAAATATATATACAGAATAGATTTTTTTAAAAGCCTGTAAAAAAAAAACAAAAAAAAACGAAAAATTATAAATTAATACAGTAAATAAATATGAATATATGTAGCACATTACGATAAAGAGTGTGACAGACACATGTAAGTACGCCACTACATTTACGGCTAAGTATGCATTCGGTTAAATGTCCGTCGGCCAAATGTTCGCGTACCGAATACCGACATTCTTCACCAGTTTGAATGGCATCAATTATTTCAGTCGTAACGTAGGCTTTCGAGGGTAATATTAACTAATACAGTGTAACCCGGATATAAGAGAGTTGTCGGGACCGGAGAAGAAGTATCTTATATCCGGGTTTCTCTTATATCAGGGTTTGGTCTATTATATATACATTAACACAGGCTCTAATTTGGGACCAGAGAAAATCTCTCTTATATCCGGGTTACACTGTATATACATTAACACAGGCTCTAATTTGGGACCAGAGAAAATCTCTCTTATATCCGGGTTACACTGTATTAGCCAAATACGTTTACATGGTTAAAGGAAGAAAAAAGTCCTCTAAACGCAGAGAGGCATCCGACCTGGAAAATCAGCATTCGAAATATAGATTTTTTTCTAGGGTCTAAAAGTCACGTAAATATTTCAGTTACGATGTAGACATTCAGAGAATGTAAATTTGTGTCCGACCCAGTTAGACAGCGTTTGACGTTAATATCTGCAGTCATCTATCTTCGAGTAAGAATTTTGGTTTGGTTTAGTTCGGCTTGTTTTGTTTTACGGCATAACAACCTCAATGGGTTATTTAATGCCGAAAAGTTTTTTTTCCTCAAAAATGTATTGCTGGTAATAATGTTTCTTCAAACATTTATTGCTGGTAATGATTTTTTACAAAAATGTATTGCTGGGATTAAAACCTATTTTTTCATTTTCATACTTGTTTGGGGGTTAACTATTTGCCGATAGCCTACCCTAACAGGTACATTTTTTTTTCAAAAAAGGTATTGCCGCTAATATTTTTTTCAAAAAATGTATTGTTGGTAATAATTTTTCCCTTCAGAAAATCATTGCTAGCAATAATTTTTTTACAAAAATATGGCTGGTATTAAACCCTATTGTTACATTTTCATAGTGTTTTGGCCCCAATTTGGGGGGGGTCAACTATTTGCCCATAGCTGGGACTCTAACAGGTGCTACCACCTCGGGTTAGGCTGGAACTGGGAACAGCAGTAATAAAGAGGTGGTTCCACGCTCCTCAAAACCTCCTGATCAAAGGCCTTGCTGTCGGATGTAGTTTATCGTTTTACCCAGGACGGTGAGAATTTTCGATTTTGGAAATAAACACCGAACAATTTTGTTTCTTATGAACAAGCAGCGTGCATTTGGTATGACTCGCGAAAATGCAGCTGTTGTCAAGGCAAACATCTGAAATCTGAAAGATTAGCCGAAACAGATTGGTAATTCCGACCGATCTGACAGCTGAATTATTTTTCAGGAGCTGGACTAGGTGGACGAGGAAGCGAGACGCGTGAAACACTAGAAAAAGTATCGATCATTGATCCAGGAAAATATCAATGTTTATTACTGACTGAATACAGTAATTGTGAAATAAGGCCTAAAAGGAGGAAATGGGTCGAGGTTGGTCGACACTAGCTCTCCTATACCTAGCTAATCATACTCACGACTCACGACAATTTGCTCATTCGTCACAAAAACTCATCTCTCATCGTTCAAACCTACATATAACACAATACCACAAATTCACAGGGAACCTACAATACACCCCAGAACATAAAAATTTCTTTGTGTATAAAATTATATATAAAAATATACCGATGGTATTAAATGACGGAGAGGGTAGGAACCCGAAAACAAACTAAAATATAACAAAACCTACAAACTAAAAATAATAGATGTTAGTATGACCCGTACACCCCTCAAAAATTAAGATTGACCGCTGTAGTCTATCTTTAGACTAAATGAAGAGGCTCTCCCGCTAAGGAGACGGAAGGATAAAATAAATACGGGCATGGAAGAATCATAGACTGACTCAGTCGAGACGAAAAAGGGAGGCCAAAAACAAACTGGGGAGGTTGGATCATAATAAAATGGGCAGCCGGGAACAAGCTGGGGAGAACATTTAATCACATTAACTAGGTACACAAGAAAAGTCTATCTTAACCAGCGAAGGGCTCCACAGGAAATCGCCCCGTTGTGACTTAGAGGGACTTTAAAAACGAAAATCAAAGCTAGCCCCGATCACGCGACAAAGCTCTTGAGCTGATGCATTAAGAATCCGGTGGGTTCCTTGATTTAGAATAGCGTTCACATCACAAGATTTTCTCAAACCTGAGAGAGTTTTTTCATGTTGGTTGGTTACTTGATCTTGTTTGGCGGCATATCAACACCTCTATGGGTTATTCAATGCAGAAATCTATATATGTTGATAGGTTTGGTTTGGTTGATATTGATAAGCGGCATATCAACATCTCAATGGGTTATTTAATGCCGAAATCTAAATATTTTGAACACAATTATATGGCTTCAACTAAATATATTTTGAACGCAATTGTATGCCTTCAACTACAGATAAAATGTATTGTTGGTCATTTTACTATAATTATGTATTGTTGGTTGGTTGATTTTGTTTAGCGGCATATCAACACCTCCATGGGTTATTTAATGCTGAAATCTAAATATTTTGAACACAATTTTATGGCTTCAACTAAATATATTTTGAACGCAATTGTATGCCTTCAACTACAGATAAAATTTATTGTTGGTCATACTATAAATATGTATTGTTGCTTGGATGATTTTGTTTAGCGGCATATCAACATCTCCATGGGTTATTTAATGCTGAAATCTAAATATTTTGAACACAATTTTATGGCTTCAACTAAATATATATTTAACGCAATTGTATGCCTTCAACTACAGATAAAATGTATTGTTGGTCATTTTACTTTAAAAATATATTGTTCCTAATTTTTTATATACAATTGTATTGTTGGTATTTTTACTATAAAATGTATTTTTATAGTTTCATAGTGTTTTGTTTTTGATTGGGGGTTCACTATTTTCTCATATCTGGGACCGTAAAAGGTGCTACCACATCGGGTTAGGTGAACCTGGGAACAGCAGCGATTAAGTAGTAGTTCCACATTCCTCAAAACGTCTAATCTTCCGATCAGAGGCCTTGCTGCCGGATGTAGTTTATCGTCATACCCAGGACTAATGAACAGCTAGGATACCAACCTTAATCTCTCCTTTCTTCTGTAAATATACAAAAAAATATTTTGCTATTTTTTTTAAATCTCTACACAAAGCCTATTTGATATATGGCCATATTACGAGGTTACCAAAATGCAACCGGAAGCACCATGTACCATACTATCATTAACAGTCCACAACACAAAGAAAAAATTCAATTGGCCAAAGAAGAATCTTTGCATTAAAACGGTCAAATACAAAACCAGTTTCTATTATTAAAAGGTATTTTATTCAGAAACAAATGAAACGTTAAAATGAACTTACCAGGGAAGGAACAGAACAGCAACTTACCTGTAAAATAAAGAAAAGAAATTTGTTAATCATTTAAGCAAGTGTTAACATAATTAATTGTTAATATAATTAACGTTATTTAATGCCGAAATCTAAATATTTTGAACAATTTTATGGCTTCAACTAAATATATTTTGAACGCAATTGTATGCCTTTTCATTTTACTATCAATAGATATTGTTGGTAATTTTACTATATAAAAATTTATTGCTGTTATTTTTATTTTTCCATGGTATTTTGTTTTTGTTGGGGAGTTCACTATGTGCCCATGGCTGGGACCCTAACTGGTGCTACTACTTCCGGTCAGGGTGAACCTGGGAACAACAGCAATGAAGAGGTGGTTCCACGCTTCTCAAAACCCCCAATCTCCCAATCAGAGGCCTTGCTGCCAGTTGTAGTTTATCGTCATACCCAGGACTAGTAACGGCCAGCGTTCAATTTTACTCGGAAGTGTCCAAGGCAAGGGTTCTTATAATCTTTTTAAAACAGTTACAATTATTATGGATGGAAGGAAAAGTGTAGCCATCAACCTCTGTGGAATAAAGTAAAGATACTAGACAGAGAACAACACTGGAAAAAGAATCAGCGCATATTTTTTCCATTTTCGTTACCTTTTTTTTTGTTTATTGCTTATTTCTTACTTTTGTATGGGGGCAAAGTGCGGTTATCTCCATGTAGGTAAGATGAATTCACGGGAGTCAAGTGATGACCGGTGAACACCGTCAGTTTGTAGAGTGATGAACTGCAGATGCTATTTAGCTCGCGTAGAAGCAAGACGTGTCTGCCCACGCCAGTTGCTATTTAGGCAGCGGGGAAGCATAACATGACCGCACACAACAGTTTGGTGAACAGAAAAAAATCTTACTAGGTACATAGACTATTCCGGTTTGCCTGTTTTCCCTTTATAAGACCTTAACGTAAGTAAGACCGTCTCGTTTTCGTTTCCTTCACACTGCTTGTTGTATTCATGTATTATATTTTCTTTATACGGAACAAATTATTGACACGTATGTATATGATGGTATAAAAAAATTCTCTTTGAGAACAATAAATATTTATTGTTCTTTTCTTTCGGCTATACGGCTCCGTTGGTTGTATTAAGTTGTTGGTATATCACGGATATACTAATGCCAGGAATAGGCAAGTGTAAACTGGAAGCGTTCTCTCTTTATCAGCTTTTTTTTTTTAATAATGTTTATTTGTTCTTTCTTTTTCTTCATCCATTTTTCTTTCACTTTATGACTTACATCTTCCATTTGCCCTTACTTTGAATACCACTGCTGCAGCTGGTCTCGTGCTCCTGCAAAATATTTATAGATTCTTGATAAAATCCAAAGAAGAATCTACAATGTTACTGGTGCTGACCTGACATCTCGGTTTCAATCCCTTTCCTATCGCCGTAACATGCACCCCCCTTTTCCTTTTCGTGGTAATTGTTCTGGCGAACTTTTCTCTATGGTACCTAGACTTTATGAATTTAAGCGCAGTACTAGATTGGTGTCAAGCCATAGAGGACTCTACCGGCCTGTATGCACTAGTGAGCCAACCAAAATGAGTTGACTCATTTTATAGTTGACCAATACAAGAGTTAACAATCAGAAAGCTCAAAATATTCAATTCGACGTGTATAAAGGCAGCCATGTTTTTTTCCCCGAATATTCACAGCCAACCCCCGAGACCTTCGAACACTGAAGAATTACGGAACAGCTGCTGGTGGTATTGGCAATATAGTCAGATCCAGTAGAGTGTCTGACTCGTGAGTGTTAATCTTTAACGTTGTTTCATTGAACAGATTACGTACTGCGCTGGATTCTATATTCAAAGACTACGACGAACATGGTCAACAGTTTTCCCTTTGGGAAATAGTACAAGACCCTCTCGCTTTTCGTCGCCTTCAAACTGCTTGTTGTATTCATGTGTGATACTGTATCTGTGTGGGGAAAATAAGTGACATGTATATACATGTTGGTATAAAAATATCTCTTTTACAACTATGGTACCTAGACTTAAGCGCAGTTCTAGATTGGGGGCAAGGTCTCATCAATTTAGAGTTTCAAATTGGCTAGATGTAACCGTAAGTTCTATGCGAACAGTTTCTTCTCTCGCACTTCTCGTTTGTGGAACTCTCTTTCGGCTTCTTGCTTCCCAGTCAACTTTGATCTTCAAAATTTTAAATGTCAATCGTTATCTTCTGTCTGCTTAAGTCTTATTCTTTTATTGTTTTCTCTCCTTGCTAGCAGTTTTTTTTCTCATATTCTCTAACACTCAGTAACGTCTTGCGTCTTAGTAGCTTTATCGCCTTCCTTGACGAAATGACTAAAAACAAATTCTTTCTCGTTTGTTTTATTTACATCTTTCTTTTAATTTTTCATTCGGTTTTCCTTTCTTTTGTTTTCTCGAAGTTTCTACTTCTCAACCGTTTTGGTTTTGAGGCAAAAAAAAAAAAGTCCAGTCCATGTAGATCCTTGAGGTCCCATCTCACTAAGCAATACGTCTCGCTCGGAAAGGGAACTATGTTATCCTTGGCGTTTAAAACGCCTTAACAGGGGGGGGGGTGAAACGTCTCCCTAAGCAATACGTCTCGCTCGGAAAGGGAACTAGGTCATCATAGGCGCTTAAAGAGCCTAAAAAATGGGGGTGAAACGCATATTTAAAAAAGGGGGGAAGTAGGGCATATTTGTAGCATCTGGTGCCATATAAGAACGGACCACTTACTTTAAAGTCAACCTTGTGTTACATTATTTCGGGTAGATATTCGGATAAATACCTTCAACATACTCTCTCTCTTTCACCCCCCTCTCTCTCTCTTATTGTTTTACTCTCGGCGTCCCTTAAGTTTGTAGGCTTCTTTATTTCATCATCGTCTAATAACCATGTAAATCGCCTGCGATTGACTTTGTCGCCGCAAAACTTACCCCGCCCCCTCCCAAAAAAAACAATATACGTACTTCATTTAAAGATAAACAGAAACCGACGATTAAGTTACGTATTTTTTCCTTTGAGTTTCCTGTAACTATAATCGTTGAGAACGGATCAAAAGACCTAGAACGGCCAAGAAGCCGGTTCATGCAAAGGACATTAACAAATTTCCAAATAAATAATAAGGGGAGGTAACCAGAAGAGGCTTACTCAATTTGCTTTCGATCTTAGCAGTAAAAGGTCGGACAAGGTAGCGGTGGACTCATGTGTTTAAAAGCAGGCTTTGATTTCTATTTACTTCAGACAATTCCTTCACTGCTATGTCTGTGTGAAATGAAGCACGCTTTTAGCTGGATTGGAAAACTATTAGAGAATGTATTAGCTGTGTGTAAAGGTTCTCAGCACTTCTTTCCTTTTCTTTTTTTTACTGTTGAGACACAGTTGAAAACCGTGTTTTCTCTTAAAACATTTGCGCACACCTACTATATCGACAAACTTATTCATCGTGTATGGGCAAAAGTTCTCAACCAAAAACATTTTTTTTTCTGTTTTGTTTTTAGCTGACTATTCAGACTCTAATTTCCATAGAAAAGTGCTGGGATATTTTGCACATACATAATAAAGATGATGACATTAATCGATAAGCAATAGGTTCACTCAGTACCGCATAAGGTCAAAGAAGTGAAAAATAGAAACAAAAAGATCGTGTAGCTACAACCATTCAACTGGGTATCTCTAGGTACTTTGTAAACCTGACCTTTAACTGGGATCGAACACAGGTCGATGAGTCTATTTTAAAATACCTAACTTTCTGCCAATGGATGAAGAATGAAGTATCACAATGAAAAAAAATGATTATTTGAAAACTTGATGAGAACATCAAAGGAGAACTATGTGTCCTCAAGGACACATGGCACAGTGGATAAAGGCGTTAGTTAGATCCAGTGATAGGACCCAAAGAGTGTGAGTTCAATACCCGGCTAAGGCAATGGAGAACTTTCAGAGGGAAATTAACAGGAGATAACTGATAACTGACATCCATTAAACATGGCACGTGGAACTAGAATAGTCTACCCCAGTGAGCGAAATAAAGGGTTCAGTTCGACATTCTAACCACCTGAAGAAACGCCGAAACGTTGTAATAAATATGGCGACAAAGATGAGGACAATAGTCCGAATAATGTAAATAATGTACATAATACCTCATCTCAGAAATATAGACAGATATCAATGGAGACGCTGTGGAGAGCCATAATCATTTATATCTTGAAAGTATATAGGACATGGATTTCATTGCCTTTCGTCTTCCAAGGCGAGAATGTTGCATAGAAAACATTGTTTTTTTTTATCTGTGTTCGAATAGCGATCTCTGATGACACTACCACAAAACTTTGGTTGTTCTATTCCCATCATTGTCATCAATTGGATGATCAGGTGTGGTCGTAGTGTCGCTGTGCGCCTGAGTAACTGACGAGCTTCCTCGATGTGTCACGGTCGCGCGCCCTGTGAATGATCTTCCTGTCTACTCAGTGATGCTGTTAGCCCATTTTTTTCTCTGCCTGCCTCTTTTTAGGATAACAGTGGAAAGATTGTTGGCTCTTATGACGTGCCCATTGCATTTAAACTTTCTCGTCTTGACGGTAGCTATGAGGTCTTCCAACGGGCTTTTTTTCTTACTGATGATGTCTTGTACTGCATCATTTGGGATATATATAGCCAACATATTTTCAATGGTGAATAATAAATCTTTATATAAGATAAATAAACACAGTTGTGCAAGTGAACATTGTTAAAATGACAGCGGTCTCAATGGAAAACACGTCCTTTTGAAATGACGTTTGGAAACACCTTTTGAAACATAGTTTTTTTTTGTAGACACGAAGGTTCATGTTTCGTAAGAGATCTTTGCTTTTTTCTATTCTGAATAATATGGAGAATAGGAAATGTTAATTTGCAACAACAAAAAAAATAAAAAAAATGAAACAAACAAAACTGAGTCCATTCTTGACAATGCCCAAACCGAATTGGTTCGTATATTAACTAACGTTTTTCGTTTCCTATCTTTTTCTTAAAAAAATTCTCTCGTGGTGTAATGGTTAGTAAGCTTATCTTGCTCGATTAATAACTACTGAGTTATAAGTTCGATCCTTACTAAATGCTCCATACTTCCGGCCTTGTGCCACATCTAACTAAACTACGCTCAGAAAAATCCTATAGTACCTAGATACGGCTCTCGAAAGATTTTAAGCGATAGCATCGTCAACACAAAAAGAATTTTGGCAAGTTTCATGTCTCTTCCCAAAGTTATAGATAAGATTTTATTAAAATATTTCACAACTGGTCAAAACGTAGCGAAATCCTTTTTTTAAAACCTTTCCCTAGATGCTAGTGCAAAGGGATATACAAGCCAACTCAAGGCTCTGAGTTTAAATGCTGATCATATGCGAAACACTCAAGCAGGGGCAAGAATCAAAAATCCAAACCACGCCTGGCAATTTCTGTTCACTGCGAATGAAAGAACACACCTGGGCATCTTGTTGACAATAAAGATTGCTGAAAATGTTGAATTCTAATTGAATATAAGCACTTTCAATTGAAATTTGAATTTACGCGTCAAAACATTTTAGTCATAACATCTGCAATACACAAGCAATACACATTCATGATATACGCAAATACCATTCGATGGTTTGGTTTGGTTTGGTTTAATTTACGGTATATCAACTTCAATGGGTTTTTAATGCTGACAAGATTTTTATTTCTAGTTATATTTTTTCAAAAATGTATTGCTGGTAATATTTTTTTCAAAAAAAGTATTGGACACATTAGAAACAGGGTGAGCAATAATTGAGTATTACTACAAATAAGAAGATGACGAGATATCCCAAGACATGGGAAGTGAACCGAGAACATTCCAACCTTGTAGATTAAATAAAGAGTTCACTTAGGAATCCCCGGGCCAAGCAGTGTATACTTTGACACATTAGAAACAGGGTGAGCAATAATTGAGCATTACTAAAAATAACTGGACGAGATATCCCTAGACATGGACAGTGAAACGATAACAGTCTGCCCCTGTAGATTAAATAAAGGATTTACTTAGGAATCCCCGGGACGGGCAGTGTGTACTTGGACACATTAGAAACAGGGCGAGCAATAACTGAGCAGTACTAAAAATAAGAACTAGACGAGATATGCCTTGACATGGGCAGTGAACCGGGAACATTCCACCCTTGTAGATTAAATAAAGGATTCACTTAGGAATCCCCGGTCCTGACAGTTTATACTTGGACACATTAGAAACAAGGTGAGCAATAACTGAGCAATAGTAAGAATAAGGACTAGATACGATATCCCTACATGGGCAGTGGGACAAGAACAGTCTACCCTAGTAGATTAAATAAAGTGTTCAGTTTGGAATTCCCTGTAGTTTACCCGGATCGATATACACCTGATGAAGACAGGTGAGCACAACGGCTAAAACGTAGTCATAGCAGCAACAAAGACGAGGACAATAGGCTGAATGTAAACAGTGGCTCCATATCCTATAAATTCAAGCAAGCAAAAGACATTAGCAAAATGTATGAGATTAGTTGTCCAGACAAATCTTGAAATACAAATGGAATATGCGAGCATAAAAAATGAAACGTTTTCTTCCCATAAAGAAAGCTAAAAATATTTACATCAATAAAATTTAAAAAGTACGTCTTTAAAATATTGTGAAGGTAAATATTTCATTCATCTTTATTAGATTTTTCCCGCAGTAGCTTGCTATTTCTTTCTGCGGTAGAACAGTTGACATCCAAGGCTACAGAAGTCGGTCTTCCCTACTATTTACCCATAGCTTGGGGGAGAAGAGGATTGATACCTTTCCCAAGGTTATTAGCACGTAAGTGAATGTAATGGATTCAACTGGAAAGTCAGTCAGTCAGTCAGTTATGTGCCATGCATGATACACGCTTAGGCGATCATGTATCTTTCGATATATGACTGACGAGGCAGATTTTTTCCTGCGGTAGGCTGCCATTTCTTTCTGCCATCCAAGGCTATAGAACCCGGCCTGTCCTTCTGTTTACCCATAGTTGGGAGGAGACGAAGAGGATTCATACCTTTCCCAAGTTTATTAACACGTAAGTGAATGTAATCGATCCAACTGGAATTTGAACTCTCCGATTCCTCAACCCGAGCTGCTTATCTCATCGTCAGCTCTGTGCAGCTATGTAGGAAGCTTTATAAAATAGATGTGTTATTGAAAATTTTATTTGTACAGAAATTTTAGGGCGGTAAGAGAACTTTTAAGACGACATAACTTTTCTCTGTTCGTAGGACGGATATTCAGTTAGTGAAACAAAAGGAAACATCTCCGAATAGCAAGTTATTTATAAGTTAGAAAGATGAGCAAATATATTTATATCAATACGTCTAGGTCACTTTGTCACGGAGTAAGAGTTAACATGGTGATTTTGCGGGCAATTAATACACAGTATTCTTTTATGCGTCGTGTCTCTTTTGAACGTGGGAGATCATGGTTGTCCACAACTTCCAGTCTTTTGTTGTATAGGGGATTGGATATTGCATTGTAAGTCAACACCGATGTCTTTGTTTCTAACAACCTTTTCTCATTCCCTAATACTTTGCTGAGCTTCTGGAAGACAACTTCCGTTATTTTAGTTCACCTCCAGTTTCCTGGAATGTCCTATTCGCTTTAAAACTTCCTCATTGCTGACATGTTCTGTCCATGGCCCTCCCCAACATTTCTCAGTAGATCTGCATTTCTTTCACTTCAAATGTAAAGAAATTTGTCCAGCATTCACTGCCATACAGGTGATAAGGTCACCTATTAAATGACATTAATTCAAATCTATTGAGAAGTTTTCGTGTCTTGGCTGAATACAAATCAGTGTGATGGATAGACACCATTTTGATTGATTCATTAACCTCGGGACAGTCACAGAAGAACGTCAGCTGGTTCTGACAAGCATATTGCTTTCTTTAAGGAAGAGACCGCGTCAATCAGCTTTATACTGGATGTGCTGATTAATCAGCTCTCTTCTACATCTTCTGTGACCATATATATATATATATATATATATATATATATATATATAGTTTTGCTTATATTGCTGGCTGTATATTTAATATCGTGCAAACACAGAGATTGACAAACAAGATATATAGAGAAAAGGGAGTAAGATACAGAGTGACAGACAGACAGACAGAGAGCGAGAGAGAGAGAGCGAGAGACAGAAGAGACACAGACAGAAACAAACAAAGGAGGTCAGATAGATCGACAGAGGGAGAGAGAGAAAACGAGAGAGACTGGAAGAGAAAGATCGATATGAAGAGAGTAAGAGAAAAAAGTGCCGAGAGGGAGAGGGAGAGAGAGGGGGTAAACAGACAGACAGGAAGAGGCAGAAGAAGTCGGATAGAAAAACAGAGGAAGAGAGAGAGAGAGAGAGAGAGAAAGAAATACAGATAAAGAAAGATCGATAGAAATACAGCGAGAGAGAAACGTACCGATAGAGATAGAGAGTGAGAGATAGAAAGAGAGAGAAAGAGAGAGTGAGAAAGACACAGAGAAATACAGACAAAAATAAAGATAAATATATATATATATATATATATATATATATATATACAGAGACAAAGACAGAGACAGAAAGAGAGACTGAATGACACAAATGAAGTCAGATAGAAAGACAGAGAGAGAGAGAGAGAGAGAAAGAAAGAAAGAAAGAAAGACACAAAGAGAGATGGGCAGACAGAAAAACAGAGAGAAATACAGATAGAAAGACACACGGGGAAAGAGAAAGATGCACAGAGAGAAGGAGGAAGACACAGAGAGTGAGTGAGAGAGAGAGAGAGATAGAGATGAGCAAATAAACAGATAGACACAGAGGTAGGTGGAAATTTACATGAAGCTGAAAGGCAGAAAGAAATACACGTAGACCGACAGAAAGAAAGAGCGTGAGATAAAGAGAGAGTAGGTGAAAAACATGGAGACAGAGAGACAGACAAGCAGACAGACAGACAGACAGATACTGATAGAGAGAAAATAAAGGGACATACAGACAGACAAACAGGCAGAGATAGAAAGGTAGTTTTGGAGTATGAGACAGAGAAAGGGAGAGACAGACATAAACTACAGAAAGTGAGAAAGAAAAGGAGACAGAAAATCATTTGCAAAAGGCATAAAGACAGAGAGATAGATAGATAGATAGATAGATAGATAGATAGATAGAGAGAGAGAGAGAGAGAGAGAGAGACTGAAAAATATTGATATTTTTGGAGTGCTTCTTTTTTTAATATTAACAATTTCTGAAAAAGATTTTTTTACTTTGAAGTCTGTAGATTTTTTTTTAATATTTCTTCCTATAAATTGCGAATGAATGTCCAGACTTCATTTTTTTTGTTATTTGACTATCCGTTTAATTACGTCTGTCACAGGCTTATTGCAGAATAGACTATTCTAACACACACACACACACACACACACACACACACACACACACACACACACACACACACACACACACACACACACGTGCGTGCGTGTGTGTATGTGGCGTGTTTATCTAAAAAGATATATACGCTTAAATTCACCTTCGTCTCTGCCGTGCGCCAACGGCTTAGGAACAGATTATCCGACTGACGCCAATTCAGTCGGGTTTCGATCCTAGATAGAAACAACCGGGCGTCTATTCACACTGATGAGCTGTGATACAGCGAAACAGTCTGTCTGTGGATGACAATATATATGCTCCTGAAAAATTATTTCGGTTGAGCTCTCTGGGGAAGAAGTGCGAGTTTGTAAACAGTGACTATTGCTGCTACTGAAGCAAGACTCTTCGATAAAACGAATCGAGTTCTCTCAGTCACTGGCGTGTTTATCTAAAAAAATAAATACGCTTAAATTCACCTTCATCCCTGCTGTGCGCCAACGTCAACCAGACGTCTAGTCACACTGAAGTCATGTGGATAACAATATATATATATATATATATATATATATATATATATATTTATAAGATAACAATATATATTTTTGTATACCCCCCCCCACCATATCCTTCCAGGAGAAGTGGTATTTCTTGGGCAAGAGAGCCCGATGGATCATAACCCTCTCCAGGCTGGTTTGAATTCAGAGTTTTCCTTCTCTCTCTCTCTTAATATATATATATATATATATATATATATATATATATATATATATATATATATATATATATATATATGAGAAAAATATAGCTATGTTATGCTATATTTATGATTAAAACAGCTCAAATCATGGATAGAGCAAATGTAAATATGAAAGTCAAAATCAAATAGCGACACTCCGATTCATGAATGAACGCAATCTTCAGGCTATAATGAAACAGGCTGTCATCGCTTTATATATATATATATATATATATATATATATATATATATATATATATATATATATATATATATATTCTGGACTCTCTCGTCGTTCTCGCCGTATGAGGGTCATAGATCTGAACAGTCACATATGATTTGCTTATTGTGATAAAGTCATGTGCAGAACCAACCAATCAAACTACGTCGAACTACAAACAAGACAAATCTTCACTTAGTAATATTATAAAGAAATACACTACCCCAATCAACCCGAAAAAAAGATCAAATTAATTATCTGCTATAACAAATTTAAGACCGCTAACCTTATCCTCAAAAAGAACAGCACACCAGCTAAGTCAACATTACAAAGAACGAACATTATCTATGAGTTCAAATGCCCCTTAAGGAACTGTGTTCCTGATCAAACCGGACTCATAAATAATTACATCGATCACACAACTACATGCTTATCCCGACGCCTTACATTACACCTATCCGTCCACAACTCCATTAAAACCCAATGTAAACACACACACAAACCTACCAAACTCCATTCGAAACATACTAGTACAAAACACAAACATAATAACCTCATCCACTTGTAAAAAAAGATTAAAAATAATGGAAGCCTTAATAATAAAAGAAAGACAATTCTTAACAATATTAACTACGAACAAGGCCACAATGTGTTAACCGTGTTCGGAAAATAAAGCATCTCTATAACACATTAAGGCATACACATACCGCACTCACTCAATTAAACTCAAAAATGAAATCATCCTTGAAGATGGCTAAAAGTATAGTCGAAAGCGCTCGCAACTATAGAACATTTGGGCAGTTTCTACACACTCTGTGTCCCAAAAAGAAAGCACTTGTTCGAACATAAGAAAAATGAAATAAGAAGATTAACTGTAGTACCTTGTTTTATGAAAGATGCATACACACACACGCGGCTTGCCTACAAGCAGGATTGTTCATAACCATTTTCGACCCTCACCCGTAGATGTGCAGTTGAAATGCACTGAAACCAAGTTGCATCTTTGTAGTGAGTAAAAAAATGGTTTTGTCTATATGATAAAATTATAATATATATATATATATATATATATATATATATATATATATATATATATATATATATATATATATATATATATATATTTGAATTGGACATAGTCCGACAATTTATTTAAAGACATTTATATATATTATGTTTAACGTTCTTTTTATAGATACAAGTATTTAAGCAAATACTCTGTTTTATAATAAACAGTATTAAATAACATTTACCGGCCTGAATGTCCGAGAAATTTTCATAGAAAATTTTCGTTCTCCGACAGGAATCGAACCTGTATCCTATACAGATGATATGATGGTTCCGTATAGGATACAGGTTCGATTCCTGTCGGAGAACGAAAATTTTCTATTCAGGCCGGTAAATGTTATTTAATACTGTTTATTATGTGTTTTTTGATCAAAGAATACCTACGATTAATATATATATATATATATATATATATATATATATATATATATATATATATATATATATATATATATATATATATATATATATATATATATATATAGTAACGGTAATAAATCCGTTGGTATGTAATCCAAGTAGATCCTAGTAAAATGAAATATTAAAACTGATCCACAAAAAGAGCTGTACCAAATAATAGAAACTATATCGTTTGAGGACTGCCAACAGCAGCAACAACTAAAATGGATGGCACATGTAACTCGTAGAGAAAATAATCACATCATGACGATGTTAACATTCTACATTACTTCAAATAAAAGGTTAAGAAAGAAACCGCCATCAATTTTGGAAAGAGCGATAACAGCTACTGGACTTGAGAAATCTATTCTCCTGAAAAGTTGTTTTTAGAGGAAGATTTTATAAATTTATATAATTTTATAAATTTTATATACTTATATATATATATATATTATATATTTTTATATATTTTATTTTACTTATTTTAGATTAATTTTATTATTATTTTAATTTATTATTATTTTATTTAATTTATTATTATTTTAATTTATTTTATTTTTATATATTTTATATATTTTATATAATCTTATATAATTTTATAAATTTATAATTTATATAGATTTTATAAAAAGCAGTACTGGCTACTCAGTCAATGGATGCCAAATGTTTCCTTGGAAGGAAACGGTTAATATTTCCATTACTATTCAAGCTATTAATAAACCGTTAGGCAATATATCTTTTTAATCATTTCTCTCCAAACAAGATATAAATTTCAACTGAAAGTAATACTGGTCGAAATGCCGAATTTTTCCTTATAAGGAAAAGGCCAACATTACTATTCTTTTTCTGTGTGTCGTGTCCCTTCAGGACGTAGGTGATCATGGCTTTCCATAATTTCTTATCCATCGTAGCTCTTAATTTCTTTTTGTTATATATCCTAAACCTTCTGCCTCTTCGTATTCCTGTTACATTTCCCACCGTCTGTTTTGCACTAATGATTCACTGAAAAACTTACCCAAGTGCCGACTGTGGAAGCGATCATCGCCCTCATATATGTAAACTAAGAGTGAGACTGCGGAAACTGAAGAGCCATGGTCGCCTACGTCCTGAAACGCTATGGCACATAAAAATAAAAAGACAATTAAGTTTCGGTACTTGTTTGATTTTGAGATTCATCTCTCTCTACAACTTCCTGACTTTTATTGCTCTAAGTATTTTTCCCTTCTCCACGCCCTTTTTTACGTTTGTTCTGTCAACGATTCACGAAAACGTGTTAATTAGATTGTTCGTTTTTCACTTCTACTGCCTTCAATATCGCCTCTCAATGGACGACCCGTCGGTGTAGAAACGCAGCAGAAATACAATGGATGAAAGGCTGGAGCGTGGGGCTTTTCTGATTGGTCAAAAAAGATGTTTTAATACTCTGATATTTTTTGGACGGTATTCCAGAAGTGGGTGCGCAGAGCCGGACGGAATTCAGGCCTGTTTTTGTCATATGAAATGAGGATTTTTGAAGTGAACACTTCAGTTTGATCCAAAGAACTGGACGTCCAACTGGTTACCACAGGTCCATTAATGTTATTAGGTATAATCAAGGAACAAAATTAAGTTAAAAGAAAAACTAGTTAGATATTAAGAATAATTTCAAAGAGATTCAGAAAACTTAATATGCTTTTATCTATTAATATTCCTGGGAATAAGCAAGCAAGTGAAAGATGAAAGAATAACTAGTCAAACCTTAATAATGATAGTACTTTATCTAAGTGTTATATTCGTATTATTGTCTTCATCTTTGTTATAACAACGAAAAAATAACTCTTCATCCCTGAAATTCAGACAGAAATCCATCTAAGCGATTCACATAACTTTTATATCTATTACTACTGATATATGTAAAAAGCAAAGGAAATAAGATGAAAGAAAAATAGTCATTAATTAACAATAGTGACAAAGTTTCATTTAAGTGATTCAGATAACATTTATATCTATTACTACTAATATATGTAAACAATCAAAAGAATTAAGATGAAAGGAAAACTAGTCATAAATTAATAACAGTGAAAATGCTTCATCTAAGAGATTCAGATAACTTAAGACTATTATGTCTATTACTACTATTAGGCGTAAACAAGCAACAACAAAAAATAAGATAAAAACTTGTCAAAAATTAATAATAATATCATGTAAGAAATTCGGTTATTTTCAGACTATTGTTTCTTTATATCATATTTAATGCTTAATTCTTTTAGAATTAAAGTCAAGTCTAATGATAAATATTAGGGTAACGGTAACAGTTACAAAGATGTAATAATTGAATTAATACCGATAACAACATTCCTACTTTCACAGCTGCAAATGAAACTGTGTTAAGATAAAAAAAAAACGTCTGCGGGGAGAACGAGAGAGATAGAGATGAACAGCTTGGGGAATCGAAATTGAAATGACTGGAAATGAGGGGAATCAGTTAATAGAAGAGCTAATGGGACGCGTGAAAAGGGGAGTTAATTAAAATCATAATAAGCATAGAATTCCAAAGAACTGATAATGAGATTCGAATGATAATTGAAAAGTATTGATCTTATAATCAGCCCCGACAAACTCCGATACAAATCAACCGGATATTGGTCAAAAGTCCTATCAACAGATAACTAGACTTCATTTTCTGGTAAGTTTGTCTCGACGATGTTTGTTTGTTTTTTTTTGTTGTTTTTTGTTATATCCGATTCATTAGGAGTTACGAGTTCAATCCTTGGATAATCTAATGTTTAAAGGTCGCATACTCATGTTCAATGAGAGAAACGGTCAAGCGACATAAAAGAAGTGGAATTCATCGATATGCAGGAAAAGTATAATTCCTTCCCCGTAGATTGAATAAAGGGTTCTGTTAAAAATGTGAAACATATCACCGATTAGAATGTTAGACATCTGAAGAAGGCCGGAAGGTAAAACGGTCGAAACATTGTGAATATAACACCCAAGATGATGATAGTAATCGGAATGAGAGGCACGTCACAAGGAATATAGTGATGTCGGCATATACTAAATTTAGGTTGACAAAAACAGAACCAACTTAACCTGATTTAAGCAAGCCGGAGAATGGGCGAATACGGACACCTGGCGCCTCATAAGCAGCTGCTTCGTGTAGATGGAGCTCGTCAGCCCGAAAAGGTAGTCAATCTAGTGGAAGGAAAACCTTGATTTTAAACTTCCGTTCCCTTGTGATCATATCCAAACACGGAAAAGGCTATGAAAGTAAATGCAAACAGAAAATCAGGAGTGGGACTCCGAAGGCGGTTGACTGTCAACAGGGACAACCTTCTGGCAACTCCTGCAGACAAGACGGTCTCAAATGTAATGGCCTGTATTCGTTTGAATCTTGTTGGTACGGTCGAGAGTGGAGCCATGTGATATAGGCGGGGAACGCTGTCCATATACTCTCCCTCAAGCCTGCACCCTGGAGAGGTCACTCCAGTCTCGCCACTAAAGGACTGAATTTTAACAAAATTGGACGTTTTTTTATCCAGACATAGATATTTTTTGCCTAAAGTAAAGATAGGTAAAAAAAATTAACTCAGAATAAATTCGATAATTAAAATATAATCTCATAACTATTCGAAAAAATATATATAACAGAAATCCGTACGATCACCGAAGTTAAGCAACGTCGAGCCTGGTCAGTACCTAAGTGGGTGACCGCTTGTGAATACCAGGTGCTGTAAGCTTGAAGATGCGGATGGTGTAATGGATAATGGCCCAGAATTGGTAATTGGAGAGTCGAGTTCCAATTCCCGTTGGGTTTGTTATATTCATTTAAGCGTAAATACTCATGGGAAAGGTGTGAATCCACTTTTACTCCCCCAGCTATGGATTAATTAGTAAAACGTGTATCACTAAAACCATTATTATCTCCAAAAGATAAATTTCAGAACAAAATATTTAGATTTCGTTATTAAATAACCGATACAGGTTTATATGCCGCTAAACAAAATCAACCAAACCAAACCAATCAAAATATTTAGATTTCAGCATTAAATAAACCATAGAGGTGTTGATATGCCGCTAAATAAAATCAACCAACCAACAATACATATTTATAGTAATATGGCCAACAATACATTTAATCTGTAGTTGAAGGCATATAATTTCATTCAAAATATATTTAGTTGAAGCCATAAAAATGTGCTCAAAATATTTAGATTTCAGCATTAAATAACCCATAGAGGTGTTGATATGCCGCTAAACAAAATCAACCAACCAACAATAGATATTTATAGTAAAATGACCAACAATACATTTTATCTGTAGTTGAAGGCATACAATTGCGTTCAAAATATATTTAGTTGAAGTTTAGATTTCGGCATTAAATAACCCATGGAGTTTGATATGCCGCTAAACAAAATCTGAGGTATTATAGTGGCTGCAGTATGAATGGTAAGTAAGGATGTGTTGTTTTGGTGTAAGGACTATTTTCTTTAGTTTATTGTATATAAATTGTATTTACTGTTAATATTCATTAGGATTTCATTTTTAAATGTTGTTATTTTTATTCTCCGCCCCCATTCCTTTCTCGGGGGCATTTGTGTGAAAGTGAATGCAACAGACTAGGCTAGAACTTGAACTCAGTCTGCCAAATCCACTATCCATTGAGTTAGCCACACATCCCTGATATCTGATTAAAAAAATTATATATTTAGAGATCCATGATAAAATCCAAAGAAGAATCTGCAATGTCATTTTTCCTGACCTGGCATCTCAGCTTCAGTCACTTTCCTACTGCTGTAACGCAACTTCACTGTGACTTTTCTATAAATAATTTCATGATAATTAGTCTGATGAACTTTCCTCTTTTGTTTAGTTTCTTGTATATAGATTATATTCACTGTAAATATTCATCGGGGTTTTATTTTTTTAAATGTTGTTATTTTATTCCCCACCCCCACAAACAAATTTACATATGGAAACTAGTTAGAGACTTGAGGTATTATGGTGATTAGGTGTTAGGAATACTGTGGGATGTTTGGGTCAGTAATTGTGGTTTAAGACAAGACAGTTTGAAGACAGCCTTTCTCATCCCCCCTTTTGGCCATGTGCCACATTTTTGTATTTTCAAAATAAATATTACTTTCCTCTATGGTACAAATTCTACATGTGGGAACTAGTTAGGACTAAATAGAGACTTGAGGTATTATGGTGGCTGTAGTAAGAATGGTAAGTAAGAATGTGTTGTTTTGGTGTAAGGAATACTGTGGTATGTTTGGATCAGTAATTGTTTCTCGCTAAGTTTAAGATAAGATAGATTGAAGACCAGTCTTCTCTTATCCTCCCTTTTGGCCTTGTACTACATTTTAGCATTATACAAAATCAATAATACATATGGGACTAGTTAGAACTTCATAGAGACTTGAGGTATTATGGTGGCTCTAGTAAGAATGGTAAGTAAGAATGTGTTGTTTTGGTGAAAGGAATACTGTTTGTTTGGGTCAGTAATTGCGGTTAGCTGAGTTTAAGACAAGACAGATTGAAGAGCAGCCTTACTCTATCCCCCCTTTTGGCCATGTGCCACATTTTTATATTATAACAAAATAAATATTGCTTTCCTCTTTGGTACTCCGACTTTGGTTCACGAATATAAGCGCAGTACTAGATTGGCAGCTCGGTCTCATCCTTTTACAGCTGAAATGGCTAGTTGTAAGCATAACTTCTATACTGAAATTTTCTCTCTCGCTCTTCTCGCTTGTGGAAACCACTTCCGGCTTCTTGCTTTCCGGCCAACTATGACCTTCAAAAATTTAAATGTAACGTCAGTCTTAATGTTCTGTCTCCTTGAATCCTGTTGTTTTATTGTCATCTCTCCTTAATAATGATTCTGGTTTCTGAGAATCTTTCACTCCACCCAACCCCTTGCGTCTGAGAGGCTTTATCGCCTTGCTTGGGGTGAAATGATTAAAAGAAACATGAGCCATATAGCATGCGGCCCAATGCTCGAAAAAGGTCGCCCCTTTGCCTTGATTAGTACAACGACAGGTTTAAATCCCTAGATTCTTTTTTTTAAGCATTTCACCTCAAGCAAGGCAGGAGTGTCACTAGCACACCAGGGGTTACAGAGAGGGAGAGCAAGAGTAAAGTGGGGTGTTTGAGGAAAGCCTATAGAAAAGGACGAAAATCAGGATCACGGTATCAGATGATATCGACTGACATTACATTTGAATATTTGAAGAAAGTAAGGGGAAGGGAGTTCCACTGTCGGGAAGTGCGAGAGAAGAAGCTGTTGGAATAAAAGAGGTGGTTACATTTAACTGTTTTGACAATGAAAAGGCGGGACCTAGTAGCATGCTTAAATTCATGCAGTTGGGATACCAGTGAACATAGCTTGTCAGAGTAGTTGCCATGAAAATATTTGTAGAAAAGATAGAGGGAAGCCTCAGCACGTCTGTGAGAAAGTGGCTGTAGACGAGATGCCAGATTAGGGCCTATCGCATTGCATATCCGTCTGGATTTTGTCGAGGACCTCGAGATGTACAGCGGGGGCACCAGACCATATATAGCAACAGTATTAAATGCACGGACGAATGGGTGATTTGTAGATTTGAAGGATGGACTCAGGCGAGAAAAACCTCCTGGCGCGACACAGAGAACCAAATTTCCTTGCGATAGATGAAGCTATTGATTCGATGTAGTTGTTCCGCTTCAGGTCAGTGGACAGCGTGAGACCAAGCTGGCATAGGGAGGCGCTCTCGTAGAGTTGGGCATCAGCCATTATGAGGGGAGGCAGGGAGGGTTCTCTAGGGCGAGTAAATGAGAGCAGTTTCGTTTTGGAGGCATTAGAGTTTACAAGCCGTTTCCTGATTCAGTCAACCACAGATTGGAGGTCCTTTTCGAGGCCAGAGGCTATGTTAGCTTTGTCAATGATGCCAGATTTACTATTGATACTGGAGTAAATAATAGTGTTGTCCGCGTAGATACCTACATGAGAACTGATGGTAACAGTGTCGACTGTAGTGAAACAAAAAATGAAAGAATGGTGAGCACCTAAGACAAATGTTTTAAAGAAAAGCATATTGTCGGAATAGAAAGAATTATTCCAGTAGCTGTTTGTGCAAATCTAATGAAATAAAGACGATAAACAGACAGAGGCAATAGCATGAAATATTGATTTGAAATAAACATTTTCCATGGTGGTTAACTCCTTTTTCGCCGACATCGTATTCTTATCTTTGGCAACAGAGTATCAATGTTGTAGAAAGAGATCATGAATGATACCTGATGATTGATTGGATAAAGTAGAGTAATGATAGTGGCTCGGATTGAGGAATCGGAGAGCCGAGTTCGAATTCCAGTCGAATCCATTACATTCACTTACGTGCTAATACCCTTGGGAAAGGTATGAATCCTCTTCTTCTCCCCCCATCTATGGGTAAATAGCAGGACAGACCGGGTTCTATAGCCTTGGATGGCAACTGTTCTCCCGCAGAAAGAAATGCCAACCTAATTCGTGAAAAAATCTGCCTCGTCAGTCATATATCGAAAGATACATGATGGGCTAAGCGTGTATCACGCAGGGTACATAACTGACTGACTGACTGACATTCCAGTCTAATCCATTACATTCACTTACGTGCTAATACTCTTGGGAAAGGTATGAATCCCCTTCTTCTCCCCCCCTAGCTATGGGTAAATAGAAGATCTGACCGGGTTCTATAGCTTTGGATGGCAACTGGTCTACCGCAGAAATAAATGGCAACTTACTGCGGGAAAAAATCTGTCTCGTCAGTTATGTATCGAAAGATACATGATCGCCTAAACGTGTATCACGCACGGCACCTAACTGACTGATTCGAGGCTTTAATCAATGCTGGCACCTAACTGACTGCATACTGCACTAGAAATTTATAAGATCCTGATAAGTCTGGCATAACAGAATATTAACACTTTACTTAAAAAAAGGTCGTCGAAGTTCATGTTTATGAGCGATACAGCAACAAAATATAATGGACCATTTTCTTTTCAATTCTTTGTAGAACCCCAAAATAAATAGGAATATTTTTTATGATTTTTTTTCTCAGGAGATTTCTGTAGAATATAATTCCAGAAACTAATTTCTTGAATTTATTTTTCTGAATCTTTAGTTGTGCCGATTACATTTTTAAAGTGAATACTTCATTTATATAAAAAATGTGGAAGCAAGGTACTTGTTTTATGCTTGGTAGAACAAAACGCCAATGGAACATTATTTTTCGATTCTGTGAATAACCCCAAAAGGAATATGAACATATTTTTATCAAAGAAAAAATTGAATTTCTTTTCTGTAGAATATAATTCAACAAACCAATTCTTTTTTGTTCTATGGTTTTTTCTGTTCTAGGTTAATAAAAAAATTACTTCTCATGTCTGAAAAACGATTTTCAAAGGATACAAATACGTAAACAAACATTCAGCTAGGATAGGAGTCGGCAACCTTTTTCTGACTGCACCGGCTTATGGTTTTAAAATCATTCAGTGTGCCAACATCATACGTATTTTTATACAAGTCAAGGTCAATATGCCTATTCTACAATATATTTTATATAGTAACTAGCAGCATGGCCCGGCGTTGCCCGTGCTTGATTCAAAAATTGTACGACTCATACAGCAATCGCTATCACTTGACTTAAAATATTTCCTTGCCTTTAAAGGAGTGCCCTTTGCCGTGCTGATGTTGCTACATGCCTTACTTCTTGCCTATCTCACACTGCGAATTTTTTCTAAGCTCTATACTAAATATTAAATCTGTTACGAAAAAAGAACTAAACAAGATTTTTTTGCATGCTAGTTAACATTCGTGTCAGTCAGCTGTTGGCTCTCACGCTGGCCAATAGAATCTTCCTGCCTATTCGTGGCAGCCAACTATAGGCTCTCACTCTGGCCAGTAGAAAATGGCCGCAAACTACATGGAAACTACCATAGAAGCATGAAAAAATCGATTATTTCCACTATCGATGGGAGTTGGGAAATGCAAAGTCGGTCTTGGCCTTTCCACTAACTTGGAGTATGTGCATGTAAATTTTGGTGCAAATCCATCAAAAATTGCGGCCGTGCATTCGTTACACACACACACATACACACACACACATCCTGCCTTTTATAGATAGAGAGATATATACAATAATATGTAAACCACATTAACTGAAATAAACTATTTAAAAAAAAATTTTTTTTAAGTTTTTATTATTAATTGGAGTCCAACGAGTGAGCAGTTTCGAAACAGCTAAATATCTTCTTTGCGTAGTTATTGGTTCGGACTTCGTGATGTCCTTTGCAGCAGCGTGACATTGAAAATTGATTGGCGTACCACGTGTGGCACGCGTGTCGTAGGTTGTCGTCCTTCGAGCTAGGCACATCAAAAAAGAAATGTAGATATCCCGACACGTAAACAAACACCCACTGGCCAGATTCATTATTGATATCTACTAAACTTAGAAATGTCACATCAGCGAGAATTGGCCTGCTGGGTATAATCATTAATCTCCACTTAACGAACCAACTTATGACATTGATGTAGCATCCGTCAATCTTAGAAAGCTATAGAGTCTACTAGGATGGCTACTAGGGTGGCCTGTTGCAGACGCCGACTCAGGCATATTTTTGCGGGTATTATATAAACCAGTGGTTCTCAACCTGGGTCCATATTGACCCTGAGGGTCCATGTAACATTACTGGGGGTCCACACAAAAAATAGCAAATTGGTGAGGGAGGGTCCACGGTAATATTTTAGTGGTCCATTACAATTGGGAATTGGAGACTCTACAGTAATCTATGTCATAGTTGAAAACTAAAGAGAGAAAAAAACAACAACCCTAAAACTAACAGAAAACGAGACCAATCGGTATAATTTAGCGTCCCTTTTACTCTACCGGATATTTTGATTGTAAAAGTTGAATAAAAACTGAGAAGGATATATGAAGGAAGGATTATGCATATAAAGGAAAATTATATAAAGATTATAATTTATTATATAAATTAATTTAATATATTAATAATAAATAATAATTTTAATATTAATAAAATAAGATTTTAATATATTAATATTAATTAATTATTATAAAATATTAATTAATTAATTAATATAAATATTAAAAAGATAATATATTAATAATTAAATTAATTTAATATATTAATAATAAATAATAATATTTATTTTAAATATTAATAAAATAAAATTTAAATATGTTAATATCAATTACCGTATTTTCCGACTTACAAGACACACTTTTTAAAAAAAAAAAACTACCCTGAAAACATACGTGTGCGTCTTCCAAGACGAATGTAAGACTAATTGGCTTGACTGGCAGGGACGTGGATTTGTATATTGAGTCATTACACTATAATGTTATCTTTCTATCTAACTCAGCCTTTTATATAATTTAACCTCAGTACTTAGCTGTTACAAGTATTTCCAAGACTATAAACCTTCCTGGAGCCGAACTACAGGCTGAAATATACTCTGTTTACTAGCAGCGGCGGGAGCCTTTCTGTTCTTGCCATGAAAACAAAATCGGACGCGTGATTAATGTAAACAATACGTGGCGCCAGTATGTGAGGGACGCATGTGTTGTTATATGAGAATGATATTTTTTTCTTAGAAATTTCTTTCCAATATTAGGGTGCGTCTTCCACGCCGCAGCGTCTTGTAAGCCGGAAAACACGGTAATTGATATAAAATATTAAAAAAATAAAATATTAGTAATATAACTAATTAAGGATTATATATAAAGGAAGGATTAACAGTATTAATCTCTTCAGCAGCATCAGCCACTGGGACCTCATTTTAATAAATCTGTACTTTTTAAATTTATAAATTACTTATATATTTTTAAAATGGTTTATTCTGAGTTATTTTACTAGTGTACACCATAGAATTTAGTTGCTAAATACAAGTTTATTTTCAATAAAAAAAAGTTTTACTTCAAAATAAAGCATATACATTTACTATTTCTATAATCTTTTTTTCTTTTTATGTGCTATGTCTTTTCAGGACGTAGGCGATCATGGCTCTCCACTCTGTCCCTTGCAGCTCTCAGCAAGTTCTTTCTTTCTGTCACTTCGCCCAGACTACGTTCTGTCATCCACTTGTTTAAGCTCGCTAGGTATGACATGTATTGTTTTCCCTTGTCTCTCTTTCCCTCTATTCGACCCGTGAGTATCAGATTCTCCAGGCCCTCCTTCCTCAATATGTGTCCCAGAAACATCAGCTGCCTCTTCCTGATGTTATCTTCTTTATCGCAGCCGCTTTCGGCTGCTCACTAAAAGAGGAAGAGAACAGGGCATTTTTCAACCTTGACCTTTTCATCATGATCCCTACACGCTTGTAATTTCGTTTGGAGATGAACTAATTACCTTTTTATGTTCACTGTTGTTACGAACCTAGTTCTAATACACCTCCAATACACCTCCAATACACCTCCAATACACTTTCGCATACGAAAACTCTACTTATTTTTTAGAGAGATTTCTGACATTTTAGTAATGCCATTTTCTGTCGTGAGGCACTCCGAACTTAACACAGCGACTCCTCGCCGAATTCAGGGTAGGTACTGACCGGTCGGCTCTGACTCGGGCTGTGTATTAAGTTACGCTCCCATTTTTTTTTCGTCTGCCAACTGGACGCGAGTTGGAGCACACACACACACACTCTCTCTCTCTATCTATACTTCTGACTCTCGGCATACCACTCCTACTGGCTGCCCGCACGTCGTCCGCAACCTTTCCCCATACACACTATTGTCAGTAATTATTACGGGAGCTTTCGATTGGACTCGACCCGGCAGACCCGCAACGCCAGCAACCATCTGCAACGACCGGCAGCGATCACCAGCAACAATAACCAGACCAGCCGACCAACAGCGCTAACCCCACCAGACGACCAGCAAAGCCCACCTGCGACGACAAACCAACCTTAGCCGTACACTATTGTTAGTAATTATTTACGGAAGGTTTTTCGACACTCACTTCGACTCCAACCGTCGACACGACCGGAGCATCCGCATTTCAACAACCTCCACCGTCGACACGACCGGAGTAACCGCACCAACCAACCTCTCCCGTATACTATTGTTAGTGATTACTACGGGAGGTTCCGTATCATCAACCTCCAACCGTCGACACGACCGGATCAGCCACACATCAACCCTCAACCGGAGCCTCCGCATCAGCAACGTCGAACCAATGACTCAACCGGAACGTAAGCACCTCAACGTCCAACCCTCAGCATTACCAATATATATATATACTATTCTCCTTCAGTTAATAAACCCTGCGTAAATCATACACATCTTCGTTCTGTTGTCCATATTGTTTCACCTGGTCAGATCACAAAGTAAAAATGTGGCGGGCTCCTTGCGACATCGTCATATATGACATAGGGGCGCTCGGGCCATTACGCCCCCTCCAGGGTGTCCGCTACATCTTCTTCATCTTTGAGGAAATCGTCCAACATTCGCTGTCGTAAAGCAGAACACCTCTGTATTCTTTTCTTTGTTACTAAAGAAATCCTCCTCAATTCCTAAACTTAACCATTAGTAAAAAATAAAATAAGCTTTTTTTTTTCATCGAATTGTTAGGGGGGGTGGGTCTACAAAAAAATCAAGAGTAAAAGTGGACCATGGGCGAAAAAAGGTTAGCAACCACTGATTTAAATTGTCAGGTGTATACAACAACGTCCTAAGTTACCTTTTATTATGACTTCTTGTCAGACCGAATTTTTCATTCTTCTTTTATCTATTCTCATTTGATTATCCTGTCGGATCAGAGACGGGGAGGCGAACGTTGCGGGTGGCGGTTGTAGATCGATCAGATTTGTATTCGTGACATTGGCCCTACAGATCAATACATCGGACGGACGTTCCGGGCCGGCGCAGACCACCAAAATTAACTGTTAACCTTGAAGCAGAATTGGTGCGTATTGATTTTTAAGATATTTGAACAAATCTGCAAGAAAATCATTTCTTTGCGCTACACACGCTCCTCTTGGTATGATAATAAAACTACTATCTGTCGGTCACGCTCTATAGCTAACGATAACAAAGAGAGAACGAAAGACAGGGGCGACTGATTTCAGATCTAAAAGAACTGCTCCATTAAATAATCTTTTCTAAAATCTTTTTTTTAAAGCATTACACTACAAGCAAGAGGGTAATGCCACTAGGACGCAAGGGGTTACTGGGGGTGAAAGGTAATGAGAAGACTTTAGTGAGAAGAAAGGATAATGTAAGAACAGGGCACAGGGAGACAGAAGAAAGTGATTTAAATTTTTGGAAGATTGTAGGTGGCAGGGAAGCGGGAAATCCGAAAAGAGTCCCACGAGGGAGAAGGATGCATAAAGAAACTGTCAGAATAGAACTTACGGTTCATCTAACTGTTTCAACGTTAAAACGCATAAGATCTCGTATCCAATCTAGTAGCCCATTCATGGGGTCGAGGTACTAAAAAAAAACACATTAGAACACTTTTCATGAAAATATTTATCGAAAAGACAGAGAGAAACTACAACCCGTCGGTGATAAAGTGACTGAAGTCGAGGTACCAGATCAGGACCGATAACATTGCAGACCCTTTTTTGGATTTTGTCGAGAATCGATGATACAATCAAAATTTTAAATTCTCCGAGCCTTTCTTTCTCATAAGTCCAAGTATTTTCAGATGACCCTTTCTGATTCTGAGTGTAAGTGTCCTTTTTGTTACCATTTTATGTTATTCTCAATATCCTTCTGTTGAACCACATTTCTGTTACCTCCAGTTTTCTCTTCATCTGTGAGGAGATTGTTCAGTATTCACTGCCATATATGAGGATTGGTATCACATATCAGTTCGGCACTCTTTTCTTTGATTTTACCATCTCAGTTGAAAATTGGAAAACCGTTCAATAGACAAATTTTGTTGATTGAATTTAATGAAACTGTTCCCATCTATGGATTACACAGTGAGACAGGGAGACATGTATTTGATAATCATTTTTATCCCCCCCCCAAATAGTTAATACAATATTCACTTGCAAAAAAAAAAAAAAATTCTTAATTAAAAAAAAAAAAATTCTTACAATCCCCAAATTTGTTTCAACCTTAAATAACAAAAAAGGTTGATAAGCTGTAAAAAAAACAAAAAGGACTATATGAAATAAAGATGCTGGCAGTCTTAGATGATTTTGGCATTGACAAGATTACAGACATAATAAATGAAATATATAACTGGTGATAGTGATTTTCCAAGCATAGCTTTGGATGTGGCACAAGGCCGAAAGTAAGGGGCACCCAGTGAGGATCGAACTCACTACTCATTCGTAATTGTTCTAGCAAGACAAGCTTGCTAACCATTATTCGAGGTGCCCAATATAACTGGTGATATACCGGAAGATCTAAGTAGATCTATTTTCATAGAACTGTCTAAAAAACCAGGTGCCAATGAATGTGAACTCCATCAGACAGTTTCTTGATTCTGAGCATACATTTCTTTTTACTACCTCCATTCAGAATTCTCAATATCCTTCTGTTGAACCACATTTCTGTTACCTCCAGTTTTCTCTTCATCTGTGAGGAGATTGTTCCGTATTCACTGCCATATATGAGGATGGCTATCACAAAACAGTTCGGCACACTATTCTTTAATTTTACCATCTCAGTCGAAAATTGGAAAAAATGGATGTCTTGTTCCTGCCTAATTGAACAGAAACTAGGCAACAGGATCAGACGGGATTGTAGTAAAATGTGGAAATTACATTTTTAAATTCATTGGTGACTTTGGGACACCCTGTATTACGAATCTCTTTATTCTTGTTTATATTGTATTTTTTTACATGAAGGTGATGCAGATGTCCATTGGAAATGTGATATATGTTATAAATAATTTAAATAACTATTTTTATAGCTATATCAGCAAGTTATGTGACATATATGATACACGTTTAAGCGATCATATATTTTTCGATACATGACTCACCATTCATTAGGTTGCCATTTCTTTCTGAAGTAGGCTATTTACCCATAGACGGAGATAAGAAGAGGATTCACTTAGAACGTAAGTGAATGCAATAGATTCGACTAGAATTCGAACTCGTGTCTCCGATTCTTCAATCCGAGTCGCTATCCATTACTCCACCTTAAGCTACATCCATTAACTTTATTAAGCATTTTTTATTACATCCTGATGTTTATACGTGATAAACTATATAAAAAAAACATGTTACCACAAACATAATACATCTTGCCATAAAGGATAAAGCAAATCATTACAAATATTAATAAGACTAAAAACCTTATTCTGCATCGGTTATTGTGTGGGCTACCAAAGGTCATGACCTCATGATCCAAACCAACTCCCTGGGGTTGAAAATATGCTACTGGTACTACTTTGAGCAGTATCCCATCAAGACATGGGTGTCCATGGCTATTCACAACATGCTACTCGTAGCAGCTCTTAGCAACAACTGTCCTTTTGCCAAACGTCTCACCCACCGTTCCGCTATCCATTCACTCAGGTTTGTTAGGTAGATTACCCGCTGTCTTTCCTTGTCTCTTTTGTCTTCGATATTTCTTGTGAGTGTCAAACTCTCTACGCCTGTATATTCGAAGCTAGTAAACTTAATTTATAATATTTTTATCTGAACTAATATTCTCATTTTTGCTATTATCGCAGCCTTTCAATCGATATGCCTTCCGATTTTTTCACGGGATTGTCGATCTCGGTAAACTAAAGCTGAGCCCTTCATTTAATATACAGGGGTGGGTAAAAATTGTTCTCATTCCTCTATCCACGTCTAAGACTATCTCGTCTTATTCATTTTCACGTGTTGTCGCGTTGCCATTGTTGAAATGTATCAGAGCGATTCGTTTCATTGCTTGTAGTACTAAATATAGTAATAGATACAATAGTCAAAGTTTTTAAATTTCTTAGATTTTTTTGTCATTTTACGTTTGTTACTTGTAGTACTAAATATAGTAGGTAGACTCTGAATATCTTAAATGAAATAATATTAATTTTGTCTGTTATCTTACATTCGTTACTTATAGTAGTAAATACAATAGTCTCAAATTTTCTGAATTTCTTTCATGAAATAATTTTATATTCGTTGCTTGTAGTAGTAGCAGCAGTAGCAATAATAGTAGATACAGTAGACTTGAATTTTCTGAATTTCTTATATGAAGCATTGTAATTATTATTTTTGACTAGTTTTTCATCCTTTCTCCTCATTTGATTACTTCCTGGAATTTCAAAAAGATCCAACGCGGTCTGTCGGATCTCATAGGAGCTTTGATGTTGTTTAGATTACAGGACAGATTAAAGTCGGAATTTGATGGAAATCTTATAAACTGTGCCCATCAGAAACTTATGTGTTTGTTACTATAATAATAATAATAAGAAGAAGAAGAAGAAGAAGAAGAAGAAGAAGAAGAAGAAGAAAAAGAAGAAGAAGAAGAAGAAGAAGAAATAGAAGAAGAAGAAGAAATAGAAGAAGAAGAAGAAGAAGAAGAAGAAGAAGAAATAGAAGAAGAAATAGAAGAAGAAGAAGAAGAAGAAAAAGAAGAAATAGAAGAAGAAGAAAAAGAAGATGAAAAAGAAGGAGAAGAAGAAAAAGAAGAAGAAGAAAAAGAAGAAATAGAAGAAGAAGAAAAAGAAGATGAAAAAGAAGGAGAAGGAGAAAAAGAAGAAGAAATAGAAGAAGAAGAAGAAAAGATGATGAAAAAGAAGAAGAAGAAAAAGAAGAAGAAGAAAAAGTAGAAGAAAAAGAAGATGAAAAAGAAGAAGAAAAGAATAAGAAAAAAGGAGAAGAAGAAGAAGAAGAAGAAGAAGAAGAAGAAGAAGAAGAAGAAGAAGAAGAAGAAGAAGTAATATGGCATCTCAAGACAACATTATCTGTGATTTGGGGGAAGATATCAAAGGAAGCAAACAAATAGAGGCATCAAGTCCAAGACCTAAAATATAACAATTACAAAAAAATTCTTACTATTTCTCTCATTTTGCGTAGATTTCTCTCCCTGCAGTAACCACTACATTACATGATTTTTCTCTCTCTCTCTAATTGAAAATCTATTGCTGGTAATATTTTCAAAGATGTATTCTGGTAATTTTTTTCCCCAAAATGCATTGCTGGTATTAATTTTTCTTTTTAAAAAATGCATTGCTGGTGATAATTTTTTCGGCCTCTTTACAAAACAGCCAATGAAACCTGATCTATAAAGTGATTTTTTTTATAAAGAATACATATTCTCCTCATATGAACATATCCTAAACATCTTGTCAGCATCAAATAAGCCATTGAGGTTGATATGCTGTAAAAGAGAATAAACCAAACCAAAACCTCTCTACCAAAATTCGTCACTAAAACCTGATCTATAAACAGAACTCTTTTATAAAAAATACATATTCTCTTCATATGAATATATCCTAAACATCTTGTTAGCATCAAATAACCCATTGAGATTGACATGGCGTAAACAGAATAAACCAAACCAAAACCAAACAAAACTCTCTAATTGCATGGCAACTCATCTGTTTGTAAATTCTGATATTAAAAAAAATTGTCTCCTGAGACTTGCGGACATGTCATGCTAAACAAAGCAAAGGAAAACACAATAATAATAATAATAAAATGAATAAATTCACAATCATAACAAGGTAGCTACATATATGCACTGGAAGATATGCAAGAAGCACAAAATCGAAACCACTGAGAGACGGTATGAGCGTCAACCAGACACAGTTACCCAAAATAACGATGTAACTATCCTCTGGGACATGCCAATTCAAACTGTCAGGGAAATAAAAGCCAACGGATCTGATATTATCATAAAAGACAAGAAATTCAGGAAGTGTATGCTTATTGACATAGCAGTGCCATCTGAGAGAAACACCTCCATGAAAATTATCGAGAAATTGTCCAAATATAAGGACTTGGAGATCGAGATTAACAGGACGTGGGCAGTGAAGACTGAGACTGTACCAATATTAATCGGAGCTCTGGACCCCGTGAGAAAATGAATGGTCTATTTTATTAACCGGTAATGTCAACATAGAGATTGCCCAGAAGATCGCTCTACACGAAACATCCCATATGCTAAGAAAAGTGCAGTCAATTAAATGACAATTCTCGTATAGGGTTTAAGGATCATAGTTTGGACCCGGCTCTCTACAGGATACAAAGCAGGAAACTTAACGTACACAATTGACAATAATAATTAAAGATTCCAGTAGACTAATTGAAGGGATTCCTGGAAGCCCATGCCTTAAAGAAATACAAAATTTTGTTCTGTCGAGTACAGCCCACACCTTACAAAGGGATTTGTCTATGTATTTTTTTTTCCAGTGGAAAATGTCATGATGCCATTTCTAACCTTAGGTCTCTGGGCGTGACCCGAAAAGAAATGAGTACACAGAAATCAAAGGAAATAAAATAATAATAATAATCTTGTATGAACATCACCTAGACTCGGTTACAGAGATAGGACCTGTAACAATTTTATGGGACTTTACAATACACACAGACAGAACAATCAAAGCTAATCACCCAGACATCGCGAATCAATGATCACAAAAACAGAATGTTGTTTCTTATTGACATGGCAGTCAAAATATAAGAATGTTGAAGTGGAAATCTCAAAAATGTGGCAAGTGAGGGCATCAATAATTTCAGGTGTATTTAGAGCCCTCGAATTGATTGATAAAGGTTCCGATAGACTCTTGGAAGGGATTCCTGGTAACTCATGACTTAAAGAAATACAAAACATTATACTCACAAGTACATCTCTCATTACGAAGAGCTTTATTTATATAAAATGTGTGTGATCTTAGGGATATTTTCTGGGTTTTTTTTTGTTTTTTTTACAAAAATGATCAATGGAAAATGTCATGAAACCATTACTGAACCTAGGGCTCCGGTCGGGACTCTAACGGAAATGTGTTTACAACAGAAATCAAAGGAAATAATAATAATAATAATAATAATAATAATAATAATAATAATAATAATAATAATAATAAAGGACCTTGAAATCTAAATCTCAAAAATGTGGCACATGGGAACTTCAACAATCCCTGTTGTAGTTGGAGCCCTTGGACTGGTTGGAAAAGATTCCAGTAGACTAATTGACGGGATCCCTGGAAGTCCATACCTCAAAGAGATACAAAAAATTGTTCTGACAAGTACAACCCACACTTTACGAAGGGCTTTATCTATGTAATAATTTTTTTTCTGCAGTGGAAAGTGTCATGATGCCATTTCTAACCTTAGGTCCCTGGGCAGGACCCGGAAAGAAATGTGTAAACGCCAGATATCAAAGGAAATAAAAATAACAATAATAATAATAATAATAATAATAATAATAATAATAATAAATCGTCTCGATAGAGTGGGGTAATACTTAGGTGAGACAATGTGCAAACACATTGGAAAAGATGTTATCAAACATTGGTATGAACATCACCCAGCACCGGTTACAGAAATAGAAGACATCACAATTCTATGAGATTAAACTATCTTTACAGACAGGAAAATTGAAGCAAAAAGGCCGGACATAATTGTCAAAAACCGAAAAGAAAAAAACTTGCCTACTAATTGATATGGCTTTCCCAACGGACTGTAACATAGCAACCAAGGAATTTTTAAAAAGGCTATCGAAATATAAAGACCTGGAAATCGAAATAGAAAAAAAAAATCTGGCAATTGAAAACGAGAATAGTAGCAGCCATAGTAGGTGCGCTTGGAATGATAAAAAAAGGAACACAACAACACATTGAAAAAAAAATAAACTGGAAATCCCAGCTTGACGGAAATACAAAATATATTGATAAGTACAGTGAACGCACTAAGAACTTTGTCCATGTAACGATATTGATAGTCGGTAGTGTTACATAACCAACGTCTTTAGCCACTGGGCCATGTGTCGTTGAGGACATTGGTTAGATCCAGTGACTAGACCCAAAGAGTTGTGAGTTCAATACTAGGCCACGGCAGTGGTGAACCAAAACTTGGAGAGTTGAGTTAAAGGGAAATAACTGAAACATCTGGAAGAGGCATGGCACGTGAAACTAGAACAATCTACCCCCGGTGGACGAAATAAAGGGTTCGGTCCGAAATGCCAAATCACCCGAAGAAGGCCAGAGCGTAAAACGGCCGAGACGTTGTGAATATGGCAATGTAGATGAGGATATCAGTCCGAATAACGTAAATAATCCAGGTAACCATAATGCCTCGTCTTCAGAGATATAGACAGATAAATTTATATACATCTTTATAAAGAAATTTGACAAATGGAAAACGGTTTCATTGAAATTAGATTTGGTTCCGCCCTTGTAGGCTTCATCAGATCCAAAAACAAAAGAAAAAAATATATATATATATATATATGTGTGTGTGTGTGTGTGTGTGTGTGTGTGTGTGTGTGTGTGTGTATGCTTAAATGGTAAATCATTAATACTTCCTTTTATAAGATAGGCTTTGTCGATATTATGTAACCTACTTTATACTTTATTACCCTTAACATGTGGTATGCAGGCCCAACGGTGTGTAGACACGCCCTGGTGCCCATGAACCAAATCCCAGCTATGGGTTAAATAGCTCCGCTGCCTTGTGGAAATCTTCGGGAGAAGAAAAGGCTAAGGAGTAAACCCTACACAAATCCGGAGTGGAGCCCCTAAGGCGGATGGACGGCACTTTGTGCTACCTTCCGGCAATTCCTGCAGCCGCGCTGGTACCAAACTGTATTGGTTCATCATCTCCTTTGGACTCTACTAGCAAGGCCGAGAGGGGGAACGAGACGTCCGGTCAGCCCTAGTTTTCCATACATCCCGCCCAGGCTCGTGGCGCATTGGAGAGGGCACTCCAGCGACATCGCAAGACATCGGCACAATACGGGAGGTGCCTGAGAGACTGCCGCTCCAGAGTGGGACTACACAGTCACCAGAAGCGATGTAACTCCATCGCCTAGCACCTACAGCGCTACTCCATCGTCTCCCGAGACGGATGGATGCCGACGACGACTTTATACACATGTTGTCGACATGAAAAACTCATGGATGGGCCTAAAAACATATAAATCTTTTACTTTCCACCCATTCTGAAGGAGTGGATGAGGATTTACCATGGATACATTTCAGAAAAGCTTATGTGCATTTCTTGTTTTCCTGCCAATTGTAAAAATGAGATGAGGATTTACCTTTAATTCAATACAGACAAGTTAGGAGAATATATCAATAACTTTCGACATGAACTTGGAATTTAAAGAAAAGATACAGAATAAATATTAACGGCTTTTTTAAAAGTCATCCATTTTCATTTTTTTTCTTTCATCACGGGAAGCACTAGTTTGGCGAAGAAAGAACTAATGATTCCTTATTTAAGCATACGCACACACATCTTTCTTTCTTTCGTTTTTGGATGAGGCCTAGAAAGGCGAAACGCGTAATCATATCTATTTTCAATTAAATGTTTTTCCAATTGTCAAATTTCTTCAAAACTTTTGAATAATCCGTTGATTTGGTTGTTTTTGTTTAACGGCATATCAACACCTCCATGGGTTATTTAATACCGAAATCTAAATGAAAATTCAAATTTTATAATCAATTCAAGAGAATGACATTATTTCATA